>JASDQU010880891.1:0-10612 GCA_032191745.1 Picea mariana
CCTCCACAGCATCCATCACAAAAAATCTCGAGCTCTTATCCTTAAGCTAGACCTAAAGAAAGCCTTTGACTACGTTGACTGAGATTTTCTCAGACTTATTTTAACCCAATTGGGCTTATGCCACTCCCTAACAGCTTGGATCATGAGTTGTGTCACAAGTGCATCCTTCGTTGTGCTGATTAATGGTGAGCCATCTTCCTTCTTCCGCAATGAAAGAGGCTTGCGTCAGGGATGTCTGTTGTCCCCGCTCCTCTTCGTCTTGGCTATGAAAGGTTTAAGTCTACTTCTGAAAAAGAGTCAGGCAGAAGGTAAAATTACAGGGATCAAAGTCTCCAGGTTGGTCAAGATCATACATCTCCTCTTTGTTGATGATGTTCTTATAATGACAAATGATAACCTGCTAGAATGGCAAGAAATCAATGGTATCTTAAACCTTTTTGGTGCAGCTATCGGCCTACAAATAAACTAGAATAATTCCACGTTCCATCATGCTAATATCATAGGTCAGGATTTAGACTCGCTCATGGCCATCTTCCCACATAAATTCTTGCATCTATCACTTGGATTTCATTATCTTGGATATTTCATTAAAGCAGAACAACATAAAGCATTAGATTGGGACTAGCTGCTCACTAAGGTGAAAATTAAAATTAACAACTGGTGCAATAGATGGTTAACGATTGGAGGCAGATACACACTTCTAAAGGCCACCCTTGAAGGACAGCCAGTGTACTGGATGGCACTGACTGTCATTCCCCCTACAGTCCTGGAAAAACTCGGGAGATTGACTTTTAATTTTCTCTGGTCGGGATGCCAGGAAAAACGCATGCTACACTCTTTGTAATTGGGATACCTTAGCAACACCAAAAAATAAGGGAGGTTGGGGATTCTGAAATCTCTTCAAATTCAATTCGGCACTTGCAGCCAATACTCTCTGGCATGATCTTACTTCAAGAGGCATTTGGAGCGTGGTGATCAAAGACAAATATTTGCCATCCACTCCAATTGCAACCTGGCTCTTCACGACTCCATTAATTCCCAGAGCAGCTTCGGAGACGTGGAGGATTTTGAACAAATCAGCGCACTGGATCAGAGCATGGATCAGCTGGCACCCTGGTACAGGACACTTCATCACACTTGGAACTGAGCGTATACTGGGACTCGGCCCGTCCTCCTTCCTCTCCCCGTCCCTTTTGTCACACTTACACAACAAAGGCATACATTTTCTCTTTCAAGCATCGGTTCAGAACCAGTTGGGAACACCGACCCCTGGATGGATTTCGGGCAATACGCTAGAGCTAGCTGGCGATTTAAAAGTGGAATGGGCCCATTTCTGTGAGTCACTCTATAGTGCTGGCGTCTTTTTATACAACAGAGAGGACCGACTTCTTTGGACTGGCGGAGACTGTACAGGTCACATATATGTCGCGAACTTTTATACAACTATTATCAACTCAGCAAAAATTCCCAACATCACAGGCTGGCGCAAGCGACTCTGGAAGTGGAAAATTCCACTAAAAGTGAAATTATTCACCTTGCTCATGGATAAAAATAAAATCTCTTCATGGGATAATTTGCTCAGGAAAGGTTGGATCTGCCCGAATATCTGCCAGCTCTGCTCAAAGATGAAGAAACAGTGCCACATTTATTTATACACTGCGAATTGGCGAGAAAAGTTTGGAACTATATCAATTTTGACCGACAGCTCACATCGGCCTGGCAAGGGAATTCCATCTCGAACTGCTTCGTCAACTGGAGTTCAAGCGAGCGTGCACACAAGTTTTTACGCCTTGTGGTTATTTAGCATATTTGGCTGGCCCGAAACTCTTTGATTTCTGAAAATTCTACTCCTTCCAGCAATTTTGTTGTTTACAGAGCTCTTGGCATGCACCAGCTTTGGCGAGATATCCATCCTTCCAAAGAGAAAACAATTTTTTTTATTAACCCTTACATAGCTGAAAATATTAGGTTCTATGTCGCAGCCCAACAAAATGGTGCACTGTGTGGTCTAGGGGATTGATCAGATTGACTGAAAATTCTGTCTACAAATAGAACTTCAGTTGTAGTCCGAGCACCAATTGAAGGGCAGAATTGTTGGGCACCTGGACTACTCTACACTTGGCAAGGAGGCTTAATATCGATTACTTTCATCTGATTGGTGAGTCAAAAGTCATCATAGATTGGTTGAACTGTAGTGGTGATTTTCATTCGATATACCTCTTTGCTTAAATGGACTGAATTAAATCTCTACAACGCCAATTCAAAAAGCTCTTCTTCTCTCACACCTCCCAGGAATTCAATAGACAAGCGGACCTCCTCTCCAAAACAACTCTTCAAAAGCAACCAACCAGCCACCTTTGTATCTGCCTGTTTCTTTGCATTTCATGGCACATGCTTCCGGCTGAATTTCATTGATAACTCTTTTTATGTCTCAGGCTATTTTCTGATTTATTGTCCAGGATACCCTCACTCTCCTCCGAATTGGAAATATCGGATTGAATGAGAATGACTCTACCTGCCTGCTGATATGTCCCAGCTCTACTTGAATGTACTTGACTATGAGAACAACTTATATTCTATAATATAATTGAGCAATTTTTCATTTGGAAAAAAGTCCAAAGTCATTGGTTTCTCGTGGCAATTGCTCACTGCCAACTTCCCTTCACTTCCACTTGGTCAGTTGTAAGTTCATGCAAGTTCCTACTTACGTGCAAGTTCTTACTAGTCTTCCTCATGTATTTTTGTTCCTTCTAGTCTTCTGTGTGTATTTATGTTCCTTCTAGTCTTTTGTGTGTATTTTTTCGGCACTTTGCAAGTCTTGCAAGTCTTCTTTTTGCAGGCACTTTGCAATTATCCTGCCTGTTTTTTTGTTGGCACTTCCTTCCCTTGCCCAGAAAGAAGGACATGGAATCCCTCCCTTGCACAGAAAGGAGGATATGGAATCCAATCGGGTCTTCTGTGTGCGTGTATTTCTGCAAGTCTTTTGCATGTATTTTTTAGGAACTTTCCAAGTCTTCTTTTTACAGGCACTTTGCAAGTCTCCTGCGTGTATGTTTGTAGGCACTTCCCTCCCTTGCCCAGAGAGAAGGACATGGAATCCCTCCCTTTCCCAGAAAGGAGGACGTTGAATCCTTCACAGTAAATGTTTTCAATTTATTTATGATCGCCCGTGAGTGCCTTTGTTGCATGCTCCCTTGTCTCTAGCTCAGGAACTAGCAAAGAAAATTATTTCTTTGTCATTCACATTTAACTCAAATGTGATTGCATTTGGTCTAGTCCTCACACTCTATCAGACTTTATTTAGAAGGATGATTATATATGTAGCATCTTCCATAACATAAATCACATCGTTTAATTGAAACTTTCGTGGTTAATTTTACTTCTGGAGTTTAATGTTGTTTTTGGTAAATTAAATGGATAGAAATTTCTTCATCCCTTTGCATCAAGTTTGAACATCAGAATTGTCTTTTAGGCTTTCAACGCTATTTGTTACATTACATATTTCGGGAGAGGATAAACAATACACTAACACTTTTAAGTCGTATGGCTTTGAACTGCAGCAACACGATATTTTTCGGCTCTTCAATCTTACCTATTTCAGGCATGTTTCTTTGTCTTATTTAAAGAGCTATCCAAAATTGAATTTGTGATCTCTTAGAAGGAAACACATGTTATTAATCACTAGGTCAATCACACTTAAATAATATAAAAAGAAAACCATAATAACATTTATAACTTGGAACATAATAATATAATATATTATGGTGTTGGCTAAAAGTTCTACCTTTTGATTTTTTGGGCTAAAATCAGACCATGTAAATCTGGGCAAAATAGCTATTTTTTGTTGTTTAAATTGCATTTTTGAATGTTTGAATCGATTCAACTTGTTGAAAAACTTCTAAGACACTCCAATTATACAAACCTAACTACTCAAATCTGTAAGTCCAACCATTTCTCACCAATTTCAAACAACATCCAAAAAAAATTCTCTTAAAAAACCTAAAAATAAAACATTTAAACTACTCTATATATTATTTATAACTTAAAACACAATAATATAATATTATTATAATATGTTTATGACATATGATAAATACTATTATAATGTTTACAATATATGATAAATTCACTCCCTAAGATATATTAGGCACAAATACCAAGTTGCCACATGGATACAGTAAAAATATAATGGTACTAGTATTTTAGAGAATGGTAAATTACATTTAAACCTAAGAGAGGGAAGTACAATACAAATTACGTTGGATGTAGTATAACATTTTCCCCAATAAAATTAATTTAACATATGGAGGAGTAATTCTTGTTTATTCTTTGTCATATTGGTCAATCACAATCTTTTTAAAAATCATTGATTAAATTATCTAATATATATTTTTATATTTTTAATGAATTATCAATTATATTTTGAATTACTTTTTATTATTCTTTATAATGTCAAAATTAGATTGATAGGTATTTGATAAAAGTGAAAGTTTATTATATATAGTTTTATCTGAATAAGAAAAATATTTGTAAATACAATTTATTTAATATAAAAAAAAAGTGAATAATTTTTTTTTATAAATAATAACCATCCAATAACAATTGTTTTACTAATAATTATTAATATATTAAATTATAATAATTTTTCTCAATATAATAAAAATATACAATTTTAATAAATATTTATAATAAACATATGATGCATTTTTCTATGCACCAACCAGATTTTTTTTTTTTTAAATATTTAATTTTATCAAACAACAACCAAATTTAATTTCATTATAAATTCTGTAATACCCACTCTTTAAATTCAACGCAACCGACGCATATTCTTTTATCAATTAAAAAAAAAATCAACTTATGCAAGTAAGTTTAAAACTTTACATTTTCTTATATGGTAGTAAAATTATATTACTAAGCTATGACCTGCGCCGTTTTGACCACAGGGCTCGCCATTGGCTGTATCTTGTAAAAAAATTTATACTTTTTATAAATTTGAGAATAACTTTTTCCTGGAAAAAGCTATGGACATTGTGTTTATTTTTTTAATTTCCTCGTGTAAAATTATATTACTAAGCTATGGTTAATTTTCTAATGAAAAATTCATTTATATTTGTATTATTTTATGTAATAGTAAAATTATATCATTAAAATATAGGGACAACTTTTGCTTAAAAGTTAGGGACTTAAAACATAGACAGGGATAGCTTTTGTCTAAAAGCTCTCAATTGACCCAAAACATCTCAACCAAGCAAAACTTGTTAACCAAACCATCTTATATCTAGACACCTCTAGCACCTCCCTCCCTCCTCTTCCATTGTTAAGCATTTCAGGCTTTACTTGTTTTTCCCCTCCACCTTTTTTGTCTGCTAACTTTGACTTATGATTGCTTCATACGCCTCCAACTAGTCTCCATCACATATATTATTAATCATTTGCAATTGCAAGGGTCGCAGGCACAGTTGGCTCCACACTTGCACTTCAAAAGCACAACACCCACTCTCTCCCACTAGATGTTGCTCTTAAATCCCAGATATCATTTCTTGATTTGTACCAGTTGTCATAAGCCCTAGCGAGCTATGTATTTCTTCATATGCATCTTTCACCCCTCGTAGTCAAATCCACAGCATGCAACCAATCCTCCGTCCAATTTACCTTTACTTGAAAGGGGGGGAAATGGATATAGAGTGCGAAGGCAATCAAAAGCGATCTCAATTTGTGTATTTTCCCCAATATCGATCTATAATGGAGTAAACTAATTAACTGTAACTAGTTCTGTCTACTCCACTGCCAAATAAGCCCCTGACTTTGCCTATGCCCATGCCATAGAGTTATAATGGTGTAGTCATTGCAGTGTAAGGTAGCCAACCTAAAACTATGGGTGTTGGAGTTGTTGAATAGAGTAACTACATGACATGAGTCACATTCATTACTAGCTTGACATCTACCCTAGCCTACTAGTGTGGAACACCATGTTCCGACGAGGAATCCAGAAATAGAAAGATGAATGTTCATTCAAATCCAACACGTATAAAAGCTGAGAGAATAGTTACATGAAAGTAGTTCATTACCCAGTTTGAAAGAGAAGTATCTACGACAATACAACACCGTATTGGGCCTGAATACGCTAAACTGAGATATGAATCAATTAATTCATATATTCTTGATTGACAGTTGCAATATATGTCCATCAATCATATGTTAGATTACCAAGTTCAACACCCATTGTTGGGACAAGATTTTGGGGACCAGTGTTGGGAACTGCGTAGGAGCAAATCACGCAAAGATTAGTGCATGCAAAGGAAGGAAAGACAATTGGCACACTTTCATGGATCAACGCGTGCAAAAGAAGGAAGATTGTTGGAATTCACTATGCATTTTGGTCCATCGAAAAGGGCTAAGCCTTATTGTAATTGTATAAATATGTAAGTGTTTTGGGATAGAAGGTATGGATGAAAGTAGGCAAGTAAGTAAGTAGCGAAGAGATAGTATAACAACACTTGAGGGCGTTTTGTATGTATGAGACTTGATGTATGAGTGCAATGCACATATTTTATAATGGATGATTTGAATAAGATAATAAGAAGTCAGTCGTTGTGGGCATAGCCCATCTTGGGTGAATCACGTTAAATCATGGTGTCTATGGATTATGGTGTGATTGTTATGTTTATTGTGCACATATAATGTATGTTTGGTTACTATGAATATGTTACATGTTAATATGTTTCTGCGCACATGATATAAGGACTAATGAACAAATTCCAAGTAGAATGGTTGTAAGGACTGCCTCCCATCCCTTCATCATTGTGGAAACATGGTTCCTATAGTTCCCATAGATACCTTGGGTGAGACTTCACCTATTTGTGGGTGATGCCAAATGGGTCGGTATCTGAGGGTTTTGTTGGTGAATTCATGTTGAACCCTGGGTTTGTCCAATGCGCGCCAACAAATGGTTTTGTTACTGGGATCGGGATCTGTGACTGAGTGGAATGTGGAGGCCGAATAAGAAAGATATTGGACGGTGGTTAGAGATGAAGGAGCACGAGTTTTCCAGAGATCAGAATAAGAACCTGCGGATCAGCTTGAAGAAGTGGTTACAAAGGTATGTATTTACAGACTTACATGTGATTTAATTTGTTGAACTCCTTATAGTTTTTTTTGAGTGGTTACAAAGGCTAGCTAAGAAGAACAGAAGATTGCATGCTGTTATTCCTAGGATTTGGACCCCTGAGTTGATCCAACAAGTTAATACCATAAGTAATCGGATCTTGTGCGCAGTTGATTTTTGGCTGGATAGTGTATTGAGGGGTTATATTACTTAGTTTTCTATAGATTGTACCCAGTCATACAGTATTGTTGAGAGGGATTTCTTTAGAGGTCCACACGGAAGATATTTAAAATCATTGTCTACTTGGGTCAAGATGTTGTTGTGTGATAAGGGGGTTATGAAGTTGGAATCTGATCACCCTAGTATCTAGGCGCCTTCACGTGCATAGGGGGACTAGGGATGACCAAGGGATGGTCTGAGTGTATGGAAGAGAGGGATGCAGAAAATGATGAATAAGGAACGGATGGGTTGAGGATGTCGGTAAAAGAAGAAGGTGTGGTGAAATAAGAGAATGGAGTGATGCGTAGTGGAAAAAAAATTCGGTACAGTAGGAAGAGGATTGTAGTTGATAAAGAAGAGCAGAATAGTGAGTTTGAGGAAAGAGACACCGACGTATTACTCCAAACCATACTATGCACAAAAGGGGAGGAGAAGGAAAAGGACCATCAACTTAGTCCAATAGAAGGATATCTATTACATCCTAGTAACCCCACTCAGGCCAAGCTATGTGTCGAACCCACAACCCTATGTGCATCTCCAAGGTCTTAGATAAGATCTGAAATTTTATCATTTACAGTTAGTGAAGGAAGCAAGGATAACAGTAAAGGTAGTCTGAGTAGTGGAAGTAGTGGAACAACCCAGAATCAGTTAGCAACACCAAGGAAGAATATTGTGCAGTACACAATGGTGGGGGTAGACCCCACTTTGAGAATGCCTTTCTTTCATGGAGCGGGGACAGAAGATTCAGAACATCACTTATTTGTCTGTGAAGCAATATGGATCGTGAAGAATGTCCAGGATGATGATGTGAAAATCACGTAGTTAGTGACAACATTCAAAGACTGTGTGTTACTCTGGTATATGAAGTATCAGTCCATTGTACCTGTAGGACAAGTCAGAACATTGGTAGACATCAAGAAATCCATTTTAAAGGAGTTCCAAAAAATGAAGTTTAAGTTGCAATGTATTACAGAACTAAAAGAAATCAAGCAGTTGTAGAATGAATCAATATGGGATTTTGATCAGAGCTTCAAGATATTGATGGATCAGCTGACTTTCTAGATTCCAGACGAGCAACATAGGGAATGGTTCATTGTGGGATTATTACCACATATGTGTTGTCCATTGATGCAGTAGAAGATTGCGTCGCAGTCAAAAGCACTAGAGATCACAATGAAGTTGGAAGCATCCCCTATAGGAGAGAATGGCATAGGGATGGCTCATGTTTATTCGTAGTTAGCGGCATTGACAATTCAGTTACAAGAGATTGCTAAAGGGAAGGAAAAATGTGAAGAATTCTAGTGTGTTACATGTAGAAACGAAGGCCATCATAAGAATGAGTGTCCATCTTTTAAACAATACTTGGCTATAGGAGCTCTAAATCCCTTCGCCACAGGAGGAGGGGTATGGTGTGAGATATGCAGAATGATGGGTCATCACCCAACCATTTGTACTTTGATGTAGAAGTATCAAATCACTTCCAGAAGCTTATTTTGTAATTTTTGTAAGTACGTGGCGCATGACGAAAAACATTGTAACACACTCAATCTAATAAGAGAATGCATTACGGATGCATAAAGAGTTCAAGGAGAAGACAAATCAGAAGGAGGGGTACCACAATATAATACTTTGATGGGTTACAACCAAGAAGGAAGAGGAGGATTCATAGGTCGGGGAAGAGGAGGATTCAATAGAGGAAGAGGATCGATTATCTGCTATAACTATAACCATCCTGGGCATTTGGCACGAGATTGTCTGAATCCTTGTACGACATGTACATAGCATAGACAGTTGGATCATGTGACAGAATACTATCCACATCTGATCATGAAATGGTAGGAAAAGTGGAACCAAAATGTGCATATGATAGCAGTGGAAGAGCATGATGATTGACCAAGGGTAGCAACAGTTATGCACGGAGGAGAAAGAATAGGAGTTGATGCAACCGAACAAGTAAATCAGACTAAATAGTGGGTTAGGTAAGCAACATAACCTCCACTGACATTTGACCCTCAGAAAGAGAGAGACACATATAAGCAAGCAATGAAGGAGGTGCTAGGAATAGAATGGGGAGAATCGACTTCGACTACGCCACCTGTGTATGACATGCCTCTAGCTTATGACCACTTGATGACAGAAAGGCCAGTTGAGAAGAAAAGTACCCTGAAGAGTTTCTTAAAGAGTTATTTAGGGATAATAAAGGATGAAACTGCATTAAACTTTTTGCGTGGGATGATCGAGCAGTGTGCACAAGATAAATAAGCACATGTTGCACAGTGAGAAGTTAACCAGGTACAACGCAAGAAAAGGATGAATAGTGAATTTTGACTTAATGTGTATATATGAGACTATGATATGGATGATATCATATTGGATCTGGGATCTGATGTGAACATCATTCTAAAGCAGACATGGGAAATGATGGGAAAACCAAAGTTGATTTGGTCACCTATTTAGTTGAGATTAGCAAATTAGCACAATATTGTTCCAATTAGAAAACTAACATGGGTGAATGTTAATGTTGATGGAGTGTGGAGCACAACAAATTTTGAAGTAATCGATATAGTGGATGATAGTAAACCATATCCAGCGTTACTTGGACTCGATTGGACTTTTGATAACCATACCATTATTGATTTGAAAAAGAGACAAATGATCTTTGAAGTAGGATACTTGAGAGTTATTGTGACATTGGATCCCACATAAGGAAGACGATATGTAGAAATGGTAAGGGGAGGATTTGATACTGAGGAACTCGATGGCCTTTACAATGTGGTTGCACAGATGGATGATTATGTTAATTCTATTGTTGAGGATGTACTCAGTTGGTGAAGTATCAGTTCTTTCACATCGAATTTAGAAGAATCCTCGGAACATTGGTGATCCGGGATCTTTTCATCGAGTGACTTATAAAGAATTGCATTAAATGAGCATAAATTAAAGTACACCATTAAAGAAGGAAAATCTCAATAATGAAGAGACATAAGAATCAAATCTGAACACAAAAACTCGATAACGGAGTTCGTCCGTGGTGGACTACATCTCCGGGTCCTACTCTCAAATGGGTAATCCTTTTTATTAGCTCAGCAAAAGAATTTGGCAAAATACATAAGTATACCTCATTCTGAAATCAAGTTGTATAAGCTTTGCTCAGATCAGAAAACAGACAACGCCACTCGATTCGTGGCATCGAATTACTCAAAAATGACTGTCTCCATGCTTTGATCCGACTCTGGCACTCCCAGGCCCAAGAGAAATTCTGTCTTGGTTTTTGTGCCCTGCAAG
>JASDQU010880891.1:15252-34809 GCA_032191745.1 Picea mariana
ATGTGCCATCAGTGTTTACAAAAAAACCAGTACATCAAGTACACCATCCGTAGGTAGGTGAACCACCTCACCCGTATAGATACAAAAATAGTGCCACCTCACCATATACAAAATGGGCTCACCAGCCTATATAAATACAAAAAGACATATTGAGGCCCTCATGGCGCCTTTAGAGCAACACCACCTGGTCCCCTCTATGGAGGAGGTACCCCACCAGCTATCGACCCCTCAGGCCATGGGGGGAACTGCCCAGTCATCGTTGCTCCCACCACCGCTGCTCTGCAGATCAAAGTCTGTGACTCCACCGAAAGCCTAATAAAATTCTCTAGGATCCCCTCATCTTGGATATGCACTCACATCCCCTCGGGTACTCCCTATAGTACCACCTCAGGGAAAATGCTCAAACTCTCCCCCAACCCCCGTTGGAGGAGCATGTGATGGCCCTGCACCGGGGTCATAGAAATGATGTCACCTGGTCACTCTCTCATCATCAATGGGCCTCACCCCAGCATCATCCTTTCACTGTCTCTCTCCTGCCCGCGGCTCTCTCCACGGAGGTCTCACCGACCCCTGACAAACCAACACTCTAACCAACTCCACCTCGCGCCTGTGAGGTCCCACATCTGCACACACAACAAACAAATGATAGCATCATCATCCACCCATACATAAAAATATATATGCTATACTATCTAAATATCAAAACCATCAAATCAAATACATCCACATACCTCTCCGATCAAACACCTCACCCGAGGGAAGCACCATCTCTGGGTCCTCCCGGAAGTCCACCCCACTGTACAGAAATTGGAGGATAATCTATGGAATATGATGCCACACTCGTGTAGCCTCGGTTATAAAATAATGGCCACCCTCCCCACCACCATGGCGAACCAAGATCGTCGCCCACTGCCTCAGTCGCGGATCTCACACTCCAGGTGCACCCAAAAGTACTCTAGGGTGCAACATTGGCACCCTCTCCAAGAACCATGCCACCAAGATAGACCCAAAGGAAAACTCCCCCGAGTCAGAAGTACGACACCTATCAAGCTGCCCTACCATCTTGGCATGGAGCATCAAGCCCCAGGAAAAATGCTCGCCCGCTAGTGCCCTCTCCATGATCCTCAACTAACCTCCACTGATCCGCTGAGTCGCAAGAGACCCATAAACTCTCACAATCATCGCTTCCACACAATGATGCACAAGGGCGCCCATTGCCCCAATACTCACCACAGAGCCCGACATAAAGGTCTCCCCTGTACAATACCTCCAGGCTAAGATAGCCAACTGCCCATCCCCGGGTACTACGGGCTCCGTCGGTAATGGATTTCCCTGAAAAGGGAGCCCAATTAAAAAATATACATCCTCCACTGCAGTGAAGGTCAGCAGCTCACCCCACACCATAAAAAAATGCAGATTCAGACTCCACATAGTAATTAGGAACTACCAGAGGTACTCATGTGCCTACACGAGCGAACACTCAAAAAGCTTCAACAACCCACAAGCTGCCAAAGTATCTCGGACCGTTGGCTCCTCATCCCTCACTGCCTCCCTCAAGCATGCCTAATCCCTCTCTCTCCAATGAATCGACATCATCCAAATGATCACCTGCATCCACATATACAGTACTTGATCAGCTATCTCAACCCATAAAAACATCAAAATCTCCAAAAAAGATAAGTTTTCCACCCTTCGTCTTTGCCTCCAAGGCACGACTGTTTTCCCCACAGGTGCACACATATGCGTGCATGTTCATCCCATAGTCGCACGTGCATGCATGCCTATCGACAATATAGGGGCGCACACATGCACCCCTACCACACACACAAACGCTCCTTACGGCGTGCCTTTTTGCTACACAGTTGTGCACACATGCGCTACTGTCAAGAACACAGACGCGCATGGTTGCGCAGCTATGACTCGAATAGGCGTGCGCCCACCGCACGCCTGTTTTCCCCATTTGGGTGCCCCCATGTGTGGCTATCCAAGTTACATCCGTGCCCTCGTGCACGCGAATATTGCGATCTCCCGCGCACTAGGGGGCCCACATACATAAAATCCCCCTGTACGGCCATCCATACAACCCTTCCCACAAAAGGAAACCCTAATTCTATGTAGGAGGATACAACAACTAACCTATAACTCATTGATCTTGAATCGGTTGCCTCGATCTCCCATAATCTCCAAATCTCCTCTAAAATCGCTCATCCACTCAATAAGACAGAAGGTACAAATGAGGTGGCATTGTGGGCCCTACAACTATATATGGTCCATTTTGCCAAACTTCCAGACTCAATTTCGGGAGCTCCGAGCATCTGTTTTTCGATCCTTCTTCAGCCATGGGATTAGGACCCCGTCACCTACACCATTCCATTCCCCAGGCCACTTTCCATCCTCAGCCCCCGAGGGGATCTATTCTCATCTGATGCTCAGGTATTCATGCTCACATTCACATATTATTGAATAACTGTTATATGATCTTTCTCTTCAGATATTGTTTACGTCGGGTATTCAGTTTTCATGTGTGTAGGTACTTGATCATCATACATCAGCAGTACCCCTTTAGGTATATCATCAAAAGTGGCATGTAGTCATTCCATTTGAATATCAAATTGCATATCCCAGTCACACCCTCCGATCTTTGCCTCTAGGATCCCTATGTCCGGCTCTGCAGTATTGTCACCTCCGCTTCATTTTGGTACTGTCACCCGGTAGCACTCTCCCCCACGTGAGTTATCCCATTTATAGTCCCCCTTGGCACTTTGACACTCATGTTGTTTTCACCAATTAAGGATGGGAGTCCCAATAGTCTTACACATCGTCGAGAACCAGCCACATACTCCTTCTCCTCATTTTGCTAGCCTACCCAATGGACTTCCAGGTTACTTCATCATGGTTCTATTCTGACTGCACCCCCACAGTGTCATTAACCATCCATTTCATCCACCGTCAGTTTGCCCATCTGCAGATTTTCCTCCATACATTTCCCTAATACAGACACTCGCCTATGGGGCCCCAACCCTCCACTTGTTTTCCAAGCAACTTGTGCCATCCTCAGGCCAAGCCATCTTACACTAGGGCACCCATTTCTGTATCTGCACAATTATCCCAACTTATTTTTTATTCTTTTGGTAATTGTACAAACCCTTTTTCCCGCATTTACATAGCTTTCTGTTGTCACCTTTAGCGACCTTCCTTTTTCCGAAAAAGAAACCCTTGTCACCCTTGGTTGGGGAATTTTTCACTTCCTTCCTGTTAGGACCCTATATAATAGGGGATCAGTCTTCTGAATATTAGTTATTTATTTTCAGGCCAATGTATTCGCTTATGATGCATGGTGAATACGGCGGAAAGCGCCCGACATCGACCAAGCATGAGACGAGTGTTTGCGCGCAAGTTTCAAAGGGCGTTCCGGTGCAATGTTATCACAAATTATGAAGTGGTTTGAAGTGGCGAAATTTGACTCACGAGGGTCAAATGCAAATTTTGGGTTCTTATAAGTTTGTGTTTGATGAATTTAGCTAAAAAATTAAAAAATTGGCCCCTTGGCCTTTGCCTTAATGCAAAGTTTTATGAACCAATTGACAAAATTTTGGAAAAAGGTAGTGTGGCCTAGGGCCAACCTCCGAACAATCAACAAACAAGTCAGTGCCATCTCATACACCAACAACCAACATGCAAGCAAGCGCCAACACCTAACTCCAGAGTATAGCCTTGGGCTCATGTCATCAAGTGCATGTTGCAAACATGCAAATATATAAAGGATGTAAAATCCCTTCTCCTTGTGAATGTGGGATTAGTCCCCCAAAATTTAAAAAAATAAAATAAAAACGAGTCACTCTGCGCACCCAGGTGTTGAACAGATTTTAGTTGTCAGGGTATTGGGCTAAGAAACGACGATAACTATGTGCAGATACAGTTTTGATGCGCCATATGTAATAGAGATTGTCCCCAAGGTTAATGTACAGGTGTCTAAAACAATGTGATATTGTTGTGGTTGCCCAGGCCGCATGCGCCCACGAAGAGCAGTAGCATGTAAGGTTGCAACGGTGGTCATAGCAAATGGACAGAACCACATCATATTATTCGAAAAGGACCTTGAGACCTCCTACAAACTCAAATGGAGCATGCCATGATAAGTTAAATTACAGAGTCGAATGGTTGATTAAATGGAAGAGATTAGGGTATGATCGGGGTATAGGGTAGATGAAAGATTTAGATATTCTTCTGCTTTAGCCAATGAGCTCATGAAATCATATGAACAGAGACCCAGAAAGCTCGGAAGCATTATTCCTTACAGAGTTAAGGTTGGTATTTTTGCAGACGTGCCTGTGTTTGGAAAGCTAATATCGCCTTTGGAAAAGGAGGGAGAGATTCCCGTGCTTTACAAACCTGGTGTTGATCTGGATAAAGTAGAATCTGATAGTTTCTCCTTCGAAGAAATTTCGGCAACATTGCATCTAAAAACTAGAACTTGCAAGTTTGATCACCCTCCTTCTGGTGAAGCTGTGGCCAAAGCTGTCGCAATGGCTGTAACCACTGAAGATAATTTAGAAGATGAAGATAAAATGGGTTCAGGGAATATTGTTGGAACCAAAGCTACAGATGAAAATCTCAAATTTTGATGAATATTGCAGAAATTGAATGAAGGGTTTTTCTTTTTGAAGTAGACAGCAAGAAACTAGATCTATTCAGGGCATGTGAGCTTTTGCCATCAAATTGCTATTTGGGGTTGCAAGGAGATATTTCAAATTCAGGCTTGTAAAGTTTGCTATAAAGCTGCTATTTGGGGGGTTATCTGAACATGGCAAAGTTTCTGTTTGTTTAAATTAGAGCATGTGGAGAAGGCATTAACCTTACAGGTGCTAGTAGAGTTGTCATCCTTGATATTCCATGGAATATTTCTATTACTCGCCAGGAAATAAGTAGAGATTCCAGAATAGGAACAGTGATCTATTGAAAAGAAGGCCTCTACCATTTTTTGTTTGCCTATTTATTGTTGCAGATTCTCAACAGAAGCCAGATCCTATATAGTTTAACAACATATTCAAGGGAGATGTTTCTTTGAGTATAGCACTGAATTGCGTAGCACTGCTAGGATGGCATTATTCAGTACATCAACCTATTCTGAAATGAAGATAGCTCTTTCAGATCGAACAAACTATCCCCAGTGCACAAGTTTCCATGCTAGATCATCTGAAGTAGATGCTTTTAAACCAAGGAAAAAGGAAGACAAGTTTGAGCTATTCAAGAGCCCTGATTTAGATCCACAGGTGAGGGAAGAGCTTATAGAGCTTGTTGAAGCCAAGGAAGCCAGTGTTGCATACATGTTAAGACATTCACATGTGAAAGCCAAAAAGTCATCCTCCATATTTTCTCCTTAAGAACAGCAGAGGTCCTGGTGTTGCTTTCAGTAGTTCTCACACTTCTCTCATCGAGAGCCATGATGTTGTAGACTTGAAAAATTTTACTTGAAGACATAGGCATTATAAAATTGTGGCCTCAAAGCATGCGCTGCACTTCAACAGGCCTGAAAATGAACATAGTCGAAGTCCATAAGTGTGACTGGATAAAGCTTGGGTTTTTACAGTTGATAGAAGAAAAGCCAAACATTCATCCTTTTCTCGCAGGTCTGTTTGTTTCAGTGGAAATTTGACAATGTAAATGTTGTATCCACAGAATCATCCCCCTTGAAGCTACAGAAGACACCTGGCAATGACAAAATTGGCAATCCAGAACCACCTGGCAACAGTTAGACAAAGGTGGCAGAGACGTCCTATACTTCAGGAAATGGTTGGAGCACCGTTTCTCCAACTGCCTATACAGCAACAATAACCTTCAGCAATTCAGGACAACCAAGCCAGATGCCAGTTTTAGTTTACAGTTAATTTGTTGTCTTGTTTGTTATGGGAGACAATCTGCTACAGGTGTCAACTATTGTAATTGCTTTTCTATTTTTAGAAAGCAGAAGTTAGAGCCCGAATCTTTGAAGGTTGGGAGATTTTTCATTATAAATACACTTGTAAAAGATAGAATAGGGGTTCGACTGGGCTGAAGAGGAGAGGCTCGACCTGTGTGAGAGGTCTAGAGCTGTAATTTTCATTTTCTTTGCTGGATGATGGTTGTGTTTTAGCCAGAGAATATTTCTCTGTAATTTTAATGATGGATCAGTAATTAGACATATTTCTCTTACAGGATTATTGTGCAGTGATATTGGTGGAGTTTCTCCCTGTTAAATGTTTTTCTGTCTTCTTTATCAATTTGTTTTATGTTCTTATTATCAGAAGGAGAGTAGTAGGGGCAGAATTTATTATCAGATACTCTGCCTCTCAGCTTGTGATAATCTTTATGTTGATCTTCTAAAAGGCTAGTTTAGGAATTCTTAAATGCTCCATTTGCTTGTCTTTTCCTCACCTATTCCTTCCTCAAACCGACGCCATCAACACTTAATTCGATCCAGTATTGCTGCTACCTTTCCTTGTGAAAGGATTTTGTCCAAATCTGAGAACTAAATCACCTTGTTTAAAACACAGACCCCATTTGCCCAATGGCCCTCCTTGCTGTCTCAAACTGACCATTTAAAAACCAAAAACAAAACCTTATACTTTTATAGCTAGCCTAAAACCCATCCCTTAAAAACAAAGCTAAATCTAAAAGAGAGATCCCTCTCTGAGTCTTGGAGGGATAGATCCAAGACTCGAAGCGGTTCGAGGTTACCTCTGTGTTTGCCTCAACAGCCTTAGGCAAATTACAGAGTGCTAACACTTCCATCAATGAAATTATCCATAAACCCTGAGAATCTTACAATCCATACACCTTTTGATCTCTGTGCTTATCCATTTTGTCACAACTCTAGCACAATTTACCCTCATCTAGCCGTCCCCCTGATGCTAGATTCAGTTTCACGGTTGTTGTCACTTTACCTCTACCCCCAACCAAGGGTAGTCTCAAGTCTCACCGCCTCTAGCCTTCGTCCATGTTACTCCTCAATTCTTGATTTAATCTAGTGGATTTCACGAAGCCCTCCACTTCTCGAAGTCGCATCTCCCTTTCTGTCGACATCAACATAGTTTCCAGACATGCGACAATATCTCAACTCTCATTACCTTCGAACTGAGAAGTCTCGAATGACTCAAAGAGAACCATCATCGCTCTCTGTTGTCGTTGACCCCCACGAGGTTCAACTTCAACACTTTATCATGTTGCGATGGGTCTTACTTTGCGACTATTGCAGTTGTTTTTACATTTGCTGAAGACCTCTGACATTGTTCGGCCCTCAATGCCTGCAAATCAACGACACTTCTTAGGTGTCATTGCCTCTTTTTAGAGTTTGTTCACTATCAGAATTGTCCTCTGCTATTATCAACATGCCCCTGAGGGAAATGCAGTCATCTCCACCAAAACACATCGTCAGTCACTGTATTACACATTTTTGAGTTACATGACACGAGCATGGGGCATGCCTGCCTCATTTGTACACATTTTTATTTTTACACCTTGTGAAAGGTTTGGGTCCTACATGTTCCCCTCTCCCTCCAACGGGTTTCTCTTGACACTCTCATTATCACTCTTTCTTACAATGGTACTCTCAGTAGAAGAAACATTGATGAATTTTGGCTATACGTATGCTCCTAACCTCATGCATCAGGGGGCATCTGTTATCACTGAAATTTTGTCTGCAAATGGTTACAGGAATCTAGCATCTCCAAACATCTATTAGTTCATCCATGGACCAAAAAATTCATTTCCAAAAGGTCCAAAACTATACAACCAGTAATAAAATCAGTATGCGCTAAGACTACATAGGAAGCGCACACACATGCGCCATCCAGAAGCACAAGAAAAGCGCACATGCACACGAGGCGCAACTGTGGATGCAAAAAACCACGCACCCCTCAGAACAGTGCATTTATGATATTGGTCGACCTTCCACCCACTTCTAGTTCAGCTTCCAAGTCGATTTGACACCCAAATCTCAGCTGAATCCGACTGGGTGGCTGGTCAAAGACCTAAGGGTTCCCTAAAGGGCCCCTTGTTCACACTAAAGGCTGGTTGAATAATGCCTCAAAGCTATGCTATAAAAAAAGGCCATGGGTGCACTACATTTTCAAGGAATTCATTTGTATTGTTATACTGCCTATATTCTCTTGGAGGATCCTCTTTCCTTATCAAGAGCATACAAGCATCATTTCATTTGAGCTATTCACATCACCTCTTGAGTGAATGAGCTTGGGATTTCTTCACCATTTCCTTCAAGTTTGCTAGTTGTAATAAGAGCTCAATATTTGGGGGTTCAAGAGCCCTCCCTTGGAGGAAGAGGGGACCCATAAGTCCCCCTTTATCTTTGGTGTTTTCTTTCCACTAATGCAATCCTTTCCATTGGCGGCATGAATGTTGTTTATTTCTTGTTCTAATGTCCTTATGCACTCTAGTTTATTTTATTTTATTGTTCTTATCTTATTCTTTTGTTTATATCATATGCTTGATGTTTCTAACTCTCGCATTCACTGTTATCTTGCCTAGCTAACCCAACTGGGCTTGTAAGCATATCTATTTTGCTCATTTAGGCAACAAAAGAGACGCAACACTGATGATCAACCCTGTGTTTGTCACGTTGAGATTTATAATTTTCTTGACTTTTCTCCAATTGTTCCCTGACTATTTGGTGTACCTATTGGATCCTATGGATGAACCTGCGGGCTTTGTCTTCATTTCTTTATTCATTTGAATCGACATCTCTCCCATACATTAAGTCCAAAGGAACCTTAGGTAGGTACCCAAAACATGTCTCAAAAGGTGAACATTGAGTGGAGGAATATAAAGCTCGGTTGTAAGCATGTTGTACATAAGGTATCTGTTCATCCCATAACTTGGGATGCTTGTTGTAGTAGCCTCGAAGAAAAAGTACCACTGTTCAATTTACAACCTTTTTATGTCCGTCGGTCTGTGGATGGAAAGCAGTGCTCCTCTTCAATTTGGTGTCCATCATTCTCCACGAGCTTGTCCAAAAATCCCCAAGAAATCGAGTATCTCGATCCGAGATAATGGATGTGGGTAACCCAAAGTGAACCCAAACATACTGAAAGAAGAGATTAGCAGTCTACTTACCAGTGATCCTCTTTTTACATGGCATTAAGATACACATTTTGTTGAACCTATTCACTACAACATACAAATAGTCATGACCCCCTTTTGACATTGGTAAACCCCCTGCAAAATCCATAGAGATACTTTCCCATGGATGGGATGGAGTAGGTAGTGGTGAGTATAGCCCCATTTTTCTATTAGTGGGCTTACACGTAGAACACATCACACACCCCTTTACATATTTAGTTAGAATTTCTTTCATTTGAGGCCAGTAACAAAACCTATTTAAATGAGCCATAGTTTTTCCTACCCCAAAATTCCCAGACACAAGAGAAGTGTGAGCTTCTCGTATTACATGGACTTGTTCACTTGTAGGAATACATAGCTTTCCAAGATGGTAGAGTAGTTTTCCCTGCAGACAATAGTTCTCTACCCGTGCACCAAGGGTTAGCTTCTCATATACTTCTTTAAAATCTTCATCAATGGAATATTGTTCCACATAGATATCATGAGATAAAGAAGTATTCTTCAAAATAATAGAAGCAACAATAGGAGGTCTAGAAATTATATCAGCTACCTTGTTACTTGTACCCTTTTTGTACTTGATTACCAAATGAAATTGTTGTAGAAAACCCATCCATCTTTAGTGTTGAGATTTTTGTAGTTTGGTTTGTGATTGGAGATATTGTAAGGGTTGGTGATCTGTATGTATGATTGTTTCCTTCCCTAACAAGTAGTGTTTCCATTTCTTTACACTTTGAACTAATGCATACAACTCTTTATCATATGTAGGATAGTTAACAACGACTTGGTTAAAAGTTTCAGAGTGGTAACAAATAGGCTTATGATATTGCATCAATATTACACCCATGGCCTATCCACTGGCATCTCTCTCGATCTCAAAGGGCTGTTGAAGATTAGGTAGTGCTAATATTGGTGTGGTACTGATCTTTTCCTTCAAAGTGTCAAAATCTTTTTGTTTCTTTCCTCCCCACTGAAAAGTATTATTCACACCGGTTAAGGCATGCAAAGGAGCTGCTATGAAGGAGAAGTTTGAAATTAACCTCCTCCAATACTGGACTGCACCTAAGAAGCTCCATATCTCGGTTACACTTTTGGGCTCAGGCCAATTTACAATTACATCAATGTTGGAAGGATCAATTTTTAATTGTCCTCCTCCTACAATATGACCTAAGTACACAAGTGAAGTCTTACAAAATTCACATTTAGCCAATTTTACATACAACTTTTCCCTTTGAAAAGTATCCAATACTTTCTTTACATTCCTCACATGTTCATCCCAAGTCCCGCTAAAAATAACAATGTTGTCTAAATTTACAATCACAAAATCATCTAGAAAAATCCTGAATACATCATTCATCACACGCATGAAATTTTCTGGAGCATTACAGAGCCCAAACAACATAAATAACCACTCAAACAATCCATGTTTGGTTTTAAAGGTAGTCTTACATGCATCATGTTCTGCAACCTTGATCTGACGGTATCCACTGTGCAAATCCAACTTAGTGAAATAAACAACATTCTTTAATTGATCAAGTAAATCATTTATACGAGGAAGAGGGTATCGATTTTTCACCGTGATTTTATTTAAGGCCCGGTAATCGACACACATTCGCCATGTGCCATCTTTCTTTGGCACCATCACAATCGGAGAACCATAAGGAGATGAACTAGGCTTTATGACCCCTTCATCCAATAAGCCTTGTACCTACTTCTTGATCTATGTCATCTCTACAACTGACATCTTGTACATGCCCACATTAAGAAGAGGAGAATCCTGTTGAAGATGTATCTCATGTTGGATTTCCCTCTTAGGAGGTAATCCATATGGTTCCTGGAAAATATCATCATACTTAGAAACAATATCAATTAATTATTTCTTATGAGAAGGATCACATCCTTGGAAAGCATCAGATGTTCCAACATCTTTCTCTCTTACGACCATGAGTACATATCTCTTATTAGTGTTTATGATTCTCTCCATTTGTCCTGCACTAACAAGTGTTGTGTTTACCCTCATGTTGTGAGCTCTAACAATGTATTCCACTCCCCCCTTAGTAAGGTGGTATTTTTTCTCATGACGAAAGAAGATTGCTTTTCTATCATAAAGATAAGGACTCCCCAAGGCTATGCCACATATATCAAGTGATACAACATCCAAATCCACTTCATCAATCAACTTTGAAGCAATAGAAAATCTGACCCTACATTGTTTGGTGAAATTAAGTTTTTCTTTATCACATACCCAACCAAGAGGATAAGGCTTTGGATGTGGTTTTGTTTCAAGATCCATCTTTTTGAAAAGTGCTTTAGATATCAAGTTTACTTGGGAACCCGAATCAAATAATGTATCTATCTTAGTGTGTCTAGATACGACCCTTATATGAAATAATTCATTCCTTTTTTTTTCATCATCATGAGATTCATTATTGGAATTTGAACTAGAATGAAGGGAATCTTTATCGTGTACTCCAACCATTGTGATATTTTCTTCGTCTCCTAAATTGGAACGAAGATCTTGTTGCACTTTAGCAACAGTTTTTGTCTTCCACTTTCCACCTAACTGTTTCGATCTCTTCTCTGGATGCAGTTTCCAACAGTGTTCATCATCGTGACCACTTTTCTTGCAATGAGTGCAAGATGGATTTCCTCCTTCTCTCGTCACTGTGGTGGTCTTCTTGTCCTTCCTTTTAAACTTATTAAATGGCTTATGTGGGAGATTGGAAGGTTTCTTTGTGGGATCTTCTTGAACATGCTTTCCCCTGTTCTCAAGGTGAGTGGCTAACACACAAACTCCGTCAAGACTGGTGGGGTTAAATAAGAGAAAAGTATGACGAATATAACTGTGAAGTGCACCAATATACTTCATTAAAGCTTCATAAGAATCCAAAGGAATGTTTAATGCAAGAGATTTCTTCCTAAATTCTTCTTTGAAACTTTGTACAATTTGACCTTTACTTTGACTTAAAGTTTTCCATTCCATCATTGCTTTATGTAATAACCCAATGGATAAAATTGCTTCCTTATCGTTGATTTAAATTCCGACCATGAGGAAAGAAGATTACCACACTT
Source organism: Picea mariana (assembly GCA_032191745.1). NCBI lineage: Eukaryota > Viridiplantae > Streptophyta > Pinopsida > Pinales > Pinaceae > Picea > Picea mariana. The sequence goes on from JASDQU010880891.1 coordinate 27,436, forward strand.
ACTTTTGTCCTGAAGTTTTCTCTCCCACCATACAAGAGCGGTGCCTTCCAACCAAAGAGAAGCCAGTTTCACTTTAACTTCCTCTTCATCAATATGTTGAACACGACAATATACTTCAACATGTCAGATCCAATTATATAGCTTGTCAGGATTAGCATCTCCATTAAACATAGGTAAAGAAAATTTTACATCAAGCTTTAATAATGGTTTCTTAAAAGAGGCTTTATGGCTAGAATGATGAGAATGATGAGAATGCTCAAAGGAAGAAGAACTAGAACTTGATGGTGAAGATGGAGGCTCAGGAGGGTCTCCTCCAGCCCCTTGATTTACTGAAGCGTCATCATCAACATGTGCTTCTTTTTTCTTCCCTTTCTTCTTCATCCTCTTCTTGTAATCTCCATACATTCGTTCGACCATTTATGACATGCGATAAAATACCATATGGAATTTTTTCTCTTGTTCATCACGCTTTTCCTCTTCTGTCATTTTCTTCCTTCGGGATGCACAACCAACTTGGGGATTGAAAGTATTAAGAGTTCCTTCACCTTGTTTATGCTTGGCCCTCGTATTCATTCACACTCAACAATTCAATTCAAAGATGACTGCTCTGATACCAACATGATTTGGGATATTTTCATCGAGTGACTAATAAAGAATTGCATTAAATGAGCATAAATTAAAGTGCACCATGAAAGAAGGAAAATCTCAATAATGAAGAGACATAAGCATCAAATCTGAACACAAAAACTTGATAATAGAGTTCGTCCCTGGTGAACTACGTCTCTGGGTCCTGCTCTCAAATGGGTAGGCCTTTTTATTAGCTCAGCAAAAGAATTTGGAAAAATACATAAGTATACCTCATTCTGAATCAAGCTACATAATATTTTCTCAGATCAGAAAATAGAGAGAACCATTGGATTCATGGAATCAAATTACCTAAAAATGATTGTCTCCACGCTTCGATCTAACTCTGGAACTCCCAGGCCTAAGAGAAATTCTGTCTCAATTTCTATGCCCTACAACCTACAATAAATGCTGAGAAATTTGTCTCGAAATCCATGTCAGTCCGTACCCCAGTGCACCCTCCTTCCAGCACTGGGCGGATTCACTTTTCAAATAATAAAACCAGCATTGTAAACAATGTAAGGTCATTGGCCTAGTGGTTGCGGAGCATATGTTAAGGCGTGTATAGAGGGGAAAGGTCCGAGGTCGAGCCCGTGGGCCTCCCCTTTTGGCTTGTCGGTTGTAACACAATGTTGGCACAAGGGAAGACCTGGGGTTCAGCTCCACGAGGGCACCAAAAAACACTAACTACCAGCCCTTTCGGCAACACCTGTGAGGCAGATGCAGTCTCACCCAAAGTAGCTATGGGGGGGTTGCAGGACACATATGTCTACAACCAAAGGGAATACAAAGTGGATCCAATACAAGAACAACACAACATCTAGATATCAATTACCAGCTTAGATCTACTTTGTACCACTATCTGTTAGATCTAACACAATAATGCAACAAAAGTATATCTGTAAGCAAGAGAACGCAACATCAATCACACATAACACAAGATATACGTGGTTCACCCTCTCCCTAGGGCTACGTCCACAGAACTATGATTTATAATATATTAAGATGAAAGCATACAGATCTTATCTGTGCTCTTAGCTAGCAAATCTTCTCTTCTTCTCTCTCTTTCTCTCCCCTGTCTGCGCACCCAGCTACAGGGTTGATATTTGCACCCAACTGAAGATCTTACAATACAGACTGCTCTCACAATAAAATAGTTCTGTCTCAATAGAAATCCCTTCTCATAACATAATCAAACCCATCTCAGGTCCTCTTAACCTTTATTTATACATTACAATAGCTCACCGACAGTATTAGGCTGAGACCTAAGTGTCAAAACCCTAGATACCAAAACTCTAGGTGTATAAAACCCTAGGTCAACTTGACCCACGTTTTCAGAGCTTCGCCAGCCTATCTTTCCTTCCTTCTCATGCGGTGCTCCAAAGCATCCAACGGTGGATTTTTCCGCTTATTGAGCTGTCCACGATTTGTCTTGCTTTCTAATCTATCATCCTCAATCTCCTCATCCAAAAACTTGATTTCTCTCACTTCGCTCTGTCTTTTCTGCTCTTTTGCTCACTTCGACCCAGTATCAGTCACTGTATCTTCCGTGCAGTTTGTGTTTCGCCTTTTCTACCATAATCTTCGCTTACTTCCATACCCAAGGGCCAACAAGCCCCCAACACTCACCTATGACTCGTCTTGAGGCACTTCATATCTAAATTTTTTCTTTTACTTCGACTTCAGACTCTGCAGGGCAGCCTATGCTTTCATCTCTATTCCTCCCTTCCTTCCTTGTGCAAATTGTCTTTTTTGTGTTTGGTACCCAGTTTCAACTGCACCTGGTACCTAGACCCTTCTCTTTCATCTTTTACTTAGAGCTGTGAGGCAGCTGGTTGTCATAGTACAACTTCATCTGGCTCCCATTTACTAATCCTTCCTTCCATTCTCCATTCAAAGTCTTCAACTGTGCAGCTCCTCCTTCTGTAACATAGGCAACCTCATATGGCCCAAGCCAATGCGCTCTGAATTTTCCTGGATATTTCATGAACTTACTGTCATATACTAGAACCAAATCACCTTGTTTAAATGCCTTCTTCTTGATGTGTCTGTCATGGTAGGCCTTTTCTCTTTCCTTCTATACCTGCTGATGAAATATGGAAATTAATCTATCTTCTTCTAGTTCGATCAACTGCGCAATCCTTTCTTGAACAATGCTAGTGTCATCCATATCTGTAAAGGCAACGATTAGTAAGCTTGGGACCAAATATTCCATCGGGACAACTGCTTTGAGACCATAAACCAACTTAAAGGGAATCTGCTTGGTCAACTTCTTGAAAGTGGTTCTATAGGCCCATAACACTGTAGGTACTCTTAAATCCCAGTTATCCATGTTCACACTGCAAATATTCGTCAGCGCTGTCTCCAAGATCTTGTTGAATGCTTCAACTATCCCATTTGCTTGTGGATGGTAAGGTGTGCTCTTCTGATGATGGACTGAAAATTCCTCAGTCAAGGCTTCAATGGTCTTATTAATGAAATGGGTGCCTTGATCTTTGGGCATCCAAACCTAGTGATGATGTCTTCAAATATGAAGCATACAACTGTAGTTGCACTACAATCCTTAACTTGTCTTGCTTCGGCCCATCTGGTCAAGTACTCTGTTGCAGTGACTATGTACCTTGCTGCTGTTCATTTTTCGTGTGGGTTTATAGGTCCTACGAAATCAATGGCCCATTTCTCAAATGATTGTAAGGTCAGTTGCGGTGCTAAAGGAATTTCATCTCTTCTGGACGGTTTCCCAACTCTTTGTCATACATCGCAGGATCTGTAATAGTCCTTAGCATCTTTGTGTAGGGTAGGCCACCAGAGGCTAGCTCTAAGAACCTTCTACGTTGTTGCTTTCCCTATGTAGTGTCCTCATGTGATGCCTTCATGAGCTTCTGCAAGGATCAATGGTTGTTCTACCTCCATAACGCACCTCCTCAATATCTCATCAGGTCCCATCTTGTATAGTTGTCCATCTATAAGTGAAAAGTCTGCAGCACGCACTACCAGTTGTTTCTTCTGGGTGATTGTATATTCACTAGGTGCCATTCTTGTTGACATGAACTGGACTATCTCTATGAAGTGATCATCAATATTTCTAATGGCTAGCAGCTATGCATCCTGCAGTGTATCCTCCAAACTAGTAGGCTCTTCTCCATGTTCCAACCTTGACAAGTGGTCAGGACCTTTGTTCATTCTTCCTGGTTTAACCACAAATTCAAAATCATATTCCTGAAATACCAAGATCCATATGCATAGTCTCACCCCCAACACTGGCTTGTTGACTAGGTACTTTGGCGCGGAGCGATCAGTAAACATTTTAAAGTGTCCTCCCAATAAGTAGTGGCTAAATTTCTACAGCACATACACCATGGATAACCCTTCTCTCTTAGTGGTGGTGTAATTAATCTCAGTTGTTGATAGCTTCCTGCTAGCAAAGGCTAATGGGTGGTTAATGTCTCCAACTCCCGGTTGTGCTAACATAGCTCCTAATGCAATATAAGATGCATTGACATGAACGTGAAATTCCTTGCTCCAATCTGGAAAAACCAGGATGGGTGCAGTAACCATTTTTTGTTTCAGTGTGTCGAAGCTCTGATGGCATTCTTTTGTCCAGTTAAACTAACAATATTTATTCAAAAGCTTCTCCATGGGTGTTGTGATCTGTGCCTAGCCTTTAATGAACTTCCTGTAATATCTAGTGTGTCCCATCGCAGTGCGCAACTATTTGACTGAAGTAGGAGGGGGCAGATCAACTATAATGGAAATCTTAGATGGATCTACCAGCAATCCTTGATTACATACAATATGACCTAACAACACTCCAAATGGTGAAAAGAAGATGCACTTTTTCAGGTTTAAGGCAATCTGACATTGCCTCCACTTATCCAACATTAGTCTTAAACATTCAATATAATTTTTCAATAAACTAAAAATAGTCCAATCATCAAAGTATGCTTCTAAAAAATTGTGTAAAAACTCCTTGAATGCCTCGACCACCACCCTAGAAAAGATGGCTGGGGCATTCTTCAATCCAAATGACATCACTGTATATTGGTAGGATCCCCATTCTGTTGCAAATGTGGTCTTATGGCGATCTTCCTTGGAAATTCAGAACTGATGGTACCCTGAAAATCCATCTGTAAAAGAATATACCTCTTATCCACCTACATTGTCTAACACTTCATCAATGAATGGTGTAGGGAATGGTTCATGCAAACAGGCATCACTCAGCTTCCGGAGATCTACGCTGATCCTGATCTCTCCTGTCTTATTGTCTTGTACCACCATAGGGATAATCCATTCTGACTCTTCAACAGGTTTTATGATGCCTGCTTCCAACATTCTGTCAAGCTCAATCTTTACTTTCTTCTTATATTTAGGGCTCAGTCTGTAGGGTCTCTGTTTGACTGGCCTTGCATCTGGTTTCAAAGGGATCCTCATATCTCCCATAGGCCCTTTAATGCCCTTCATATCAGTGAACTTGGTTGGAAACAAGTCCTGCTATTCATGCAGTAACTCTGTGATCTTGTCAATAGTAGCAACATCCCAATAATCTCCAACATTTGCAAGCTTCAGTGTTTTCTTTGTTCCAATATTGAATTTTTTTATTTTAATCGGTTGTCCAATGAAAGGTATCTCAATTCCTGGTCCTTCTATGTCTCTTTGGCCTTCTATTTCGGCAATGTTCACCTTCCTAGGATCATTGTGTTCGTCAGCATTGATATTGTAACAAGCTTGCAGTTTCTAGAGAGGCGCAGTCCATTCATCCTCTTCTTGTTCCAAAGGGAGGCTAGGTGCCTCCTCAAATAATTTTTGTCTTAAAATCTGTAATGCTTGATCTACTGTAGGATATTGAATTTCAAATAAAAAGGTAGTTACAAAGTTTTGAGTCATACCTTCCCAATCTGTAGTGATGAAGCGCAATTCTGCTTGAAGATGCCAGTTGATAGGGGTTGTGTCCAGCGTGTTGATAAATTTGTGCACCCACTGCTCTTGAGGAATGTTTCTCCATGCCTCCTCGCAACTTCGCACATGGTCCTTTGGACAACTTCGACCTGTGTATCTAACTTCGCAGCCTTCTACTTGCTCTGAAAACTGCGCTATCATCAATGTGCAACATTGTATCCAGTTTATAATGTTGTTTTTGTGTGTCCCCCACCATCTTGTTGGTGTTTCTTTCAAGGCCTCATCCATTTCCAACAATCTTTGTTGTGTTGGTACAATTTTTTCAAAGTCCAACAAGAATGCTTCTAAATGATTTAGACCATCAAAGGTGGGAAAGTTACTTATTGTTGTGCCGATCCAACGAACTTCTTTGGTTAATCTAGCACATCTTCTTGTAGATACTTCATACATTTTGTTCTACCAATTCTCCAGTGCTTCTTCTGAATTTGATGAACACGCGCTGTCACTTCGCCAACTTAGGGTCCCATCCGCCGTAGGATTAATGTAATCCTGATGTCTGGCTATTAATTTGTATATGTTTTCTAGTTCATATGCGTGGTCTTCTTCTCTGATGGGTTCTATGTATCTCTTACCTTCGTTGGGATCCAAAGGTGCAATGACCCTAATGCCATCTCCTTGAAACGCCATTCTCCTTTTCTTTAAATCAACCACAATGGAATTATTGAAAGCCCAATCAATTCCTAGCAGTGCAGGGTAAGGACAACTGTCATCAACTATCTCAATCACCTTGAAGTCTGCAAACGTCCGTACTTCATCGATGTCCACAGGGACATGTTCCAATATTCCAAAGGGGCTTACATCTTGTTGATTAGCCATCTTAAGCCTAATAGGGGAATAGATCAACTTAGGTTTTCCCATCAGTGCCCAGGTCTTCTTTGTCATGACATTGACCTCGGACCCCAAGTCGAGGACCACATAATCTATATCATACTCTTCAATTTGAGCATTCAGGTGAAATTCCTTATTTTTCCTTCTCTTTTTAGAGACTTGGTGTACTGCTCTATTCAGTAAGGGATCTGTCTTTCCTAGCTCATATTGTCTGATTAAATTTTGCAGTTCATGTACAGCGCTTTCATCCTGAATCAACTTAATGCAAGTATATAAGAATTCCATGAGCGTGCTTACCTTTTCTCCTTCTCTCGGCAGAGAAAAATGATTGAATGCCAAAGGCATTCCATATGCTCTTACTTCTTATCGTGTCTTCGATGAAGAACCTTGGTCTCTCCTGAATTCTTTTCTTGCTTCCTCAAATATTTGTTTTTCTTTCTTTGCATCAAAAACTCGTGTCTTCTATTCATCTTTCCTGACTATTGATTCTTTGATCTAGATGGATATCTGTGGCCACCCACCTTTTCCAATTGGCTCAAAACAGTTTTCTGGCAATTTTGGCAATTTACTATTTTTACCAGGTTTTAACTTCCAAGGTCATTTTGAGGGCCTAAATGAAGGTTTTTCGGGATCAACCCAACTCAATGATAGTCGAAGGCATGATTACGGCCCCAAAATGAATCTCCTCGATGATACCTTTACAATGGGCTATCATGCGCCTAAAACGGAGATTGCATGCAAAAGTTACGACCCCGGGAAGTTGATGCACTAACTTACCCAAACGGGGCCCACATGATTTTGACGCTTCATCTCCTAGGGTTAGGTTTCTGGATGTCTAGGACTTTTGGCATTCCTATTTATTGTAAAAATGCTTTAAGAGCTTCATTGTAATCATCTTTTGGCAAATGCGAGTAGCCGTCACATCTCTTCTCAGAGATAAGCTGCCACCATTCTAGCGAGTCTTTC
>JASDQU010880892.1:0-26057 GCA_032191745.1 Picea mariana
TTCCTTAAAAAAATTCCTTTCAAATTATGATTTTGTTATTTGGTAACTCCCTTCTCAAATTCCATTGAGCCCCACATAGAAATCCTATTCATTGACCCAATTTGAAATATAGGCCCATCGAACCATTTCAAAAGATCCACCCAATGCAAAGGAAAAATCTCATTGGGACATTTCAAAATATTGATCATCAATCACTTTCAAAATATCTACCTTATGCAAAGGAAAATGGCCATTGGGCCATTTTCAAAGATTGTTCATTTGCCAATTTCAAAATATCCACCCGATGTGAAGAAATAATGGTCATATAGCCATTTTTAAATATCCACCCAATGCAAGGGAGAAAAGGACATCAAGACATTTCAAAATATCCACCCAATGCAAGGGGAAAAATCCATTATGCCATTTCAAAAGATGTCCATTGACCACATTCAAAATATCCACCTAATGCAAAGGAAAAAGGGCCATCAATCCATTTTCAAAGAGTGGCCTTCAATCACTTTCATAAGATTCATTCGATGAAAAGGAAAAAGGCCATCCAACCTCTTTGAAATATACGGCCTCATCTTTTGTTAGGCCACTTTCAAAGACAATGTCAATCTTTGAAGAAAAACATTCAGGCTATTTTGAAGATTCACCCTTACTTTGAAGGAAAGGCCTTCAAACATCTTCAAAGTATTTATCCAAAAAATAAAGAAACAATTACCATATGTTAAATCCATAACCCACATTCAATATTAGTATATTAGTTATGGTTATATCATCTTAGTGGTAAGTTACATCATGTTGACTTTATATCCTATTTATAACAAATGATATTAATTTGTATATGCATCTTTTCTTGTGCATTGGATTCATTGTAAAGGGAGCTTTCCCCCTCAAATTGGATTCCTTTTCATTGAATCTCTATCATTATAAAGGCGTGAATTAACTTGTTCTCTCTATTTCTATGTTATCTAGGGAAATTGGTTCATAACATTTGGTTTTAGAACATACAATCCTTGGATTTAGCTCCTTCAAATGAGTCATCTTTGTGTTTTCACTATAACTGTTTTCTATGAAGTTTCAAATAGTTAAATTTTTGGGATATTAAGGAGAAACAAGAAATTAAATGTAAAATTTTCAAGTTCTAGTTTTCTATACTTTCAGATACACAGGTTGTGAAAATTAGGGTTTTTGACTAGTCCTGAAACTAGTCTCAAAGAAGTGCTCTTGGTAAAACAATCATATTTGAAGCTAGTGAATTCCAAATTGAGTGTCACTTGTTCCATTGGAAATAAAGATCATAGTATTTCAGGACCAAATTTCAGAAGCAATCTAAAAATTTGGACATGTGCTAGGCTATAGAAGATTTCTCTCTTGAAAAAGGCCAAAATCAATAATTTTAGGTAAAATTACCATAACTTTCTGTTGGCACATTAGAAATTGTTCAAACCTATGGTATTATCTAGAATACATATCATTCTATTACAGGCCAAAATTTTATACTTAGATATGGATGGATTTCAAACTTACATCAAGTGAAAGGTTGACCAACAAATGAGGGTTTTTAAGGTATGTTCACTTGAAACTTGCATAATTTTTTTATTGGAAGATCTATTTGAGGTATTTCAAAAGGTGTGATAGATAGAAAATATAGGAGAACTCTAGTAAATATTATTGGTCTCATGTGGCAGGAGGTGGTGTAAAACATTCTACACTCGTTTAACCTATATAAATCTCATCCATGACTTATGAAGAAAGTGAAGAAATGGAGAACCAAGTATCCAAATTTTGGAATCAAGTTAAGGAATTGGATGATAGGACAATGAAGCATATTGATTTTGTGTATTTTCAAATAAAAATGGAAAATAATATGGATCAGAATATAGAAAAATTACAAAGTTCTCTAGAATCCATGTTCATCCATACCCTAGATGAGAGGCTCTCTAAAAGTGATAATGTGACCCAAGGAACTCATGAAAATAGAGATAGTACTCAAGTTGAACAACATTCCATAAATAAGAATATATTTGAAGGATTTAAATCTAATATTAATGCTAATCATGGATTGGTTCCTAAGGGTATCTAGTTTCCCAATATTGAATTAAGGAAGTTTGATGGAACACATGTCTTTACATGGGTAAAACAAATAGATAAATACTTCAAATTGCACAATATTATGGATGATAAGAAAAGAATTTTCTTACAAACTTTGTACATTGAGACAAAATCTTATAAATAGTATCAATGAGTAGTTAAAAGGAAGCCTCATTCTTATCATTATACTTGGGGTTTTTTTACAAGATACCTAGAAGCACAATATGGTAAAGTTTGGGAACAATATTACATTAGTCAATTCACACGAATCAAGAATTTGGGTGATGTTGAAGATTATAATTTAGAATTTTAGGTATTGGCCACAACGGTGGATAACATAAGTGACCCACATTTGTTGGAATTTTACATGTGTGGATTAAAAGAAGACATTAAACATGGAATTTTCTTAAAACATTTTGAGAATGTTATGGAAGCTATGCAATCTGCTCATTATATCCAAGCCAAGAATAGGGCTACACACAAGTATACCACTGGAACATATGTAGGAAGTAGATATATAATTGTGCCTCATAGTGAAAACCTACCTCCACCTACTTGAATATCACAAAAGGAAATGGATGAAAGAAGAGCAAAAGGACTATGCTTCAATTGTAATAGAATATGGTCCATAGCGAATAAATGTCAAGAAAACAATTGTTCACCTTGTAAAATAATGATGAGGAGGAAGTAGAGGCATCTACACAAATGTGTGAGGAAGAACTTGTGAACTTAAAAGAGTAGGAAAAACATGAAGACATTTTGCACAACATAGATCTAGACATGTTTGAAATATCCATCATGCATTGACAACTTAGTCAACACCTCAAACCCTTAATATTTTGTTGAAATATTGTAACTGCGAAGAATATTCTACTTATTATTGAGTTAGTATCTTATATATCAATCCCCTTTTGTGGATTGATCATATCGAGACTTATGTATGACCAAATACTCTTTTTTGGATTGGTCAAACCCTAATTAAATGATGCTAATTGAGAAGTCGGTCCCTAGGGATAATTAAATTGGTTTTAGCCACTAAGTGAAGAAGTTGACCCTTCTTGATGAATGGACACAACCCTAGCACTCATCAGCTAGTATAAATAAGAGATGCTAGTGCCTCATTCACTCACTCACTAAAGTCACTCATCTAGTGCACAAGTTTGAAGGAAGTTGTAGTTGTAGGAAGAAGGAGAGAGAGGCACATTGCTTGGTGTTGGATATTCTCTAGTGTTTGGTTTAGTATCTTAACATTGTATTGGAAACCTATATTAAAGAAGTTTTTGTTGGGTTTTATTCCCTAGGAGGGTTTCCCAGGTAAATGTTGTGTACCTTGTGATTGTCTTTCTTTCAGTGAACCTGCTTATGCTATTATTGTCTAGTAAAATGAAAAGAACTTAATAACAAATCTAAAATTTAACATGGTATCTGATCTTGACTGAATAGAGCACCTTTCACTGGGTAACTGAAAACGTCATTGTTGTCATACAAGAAAATTAGGGATTTTGGTTGGAAGAGAATTTCAACATAAAAAATATCTAGGGAATTGCACCCTAGCCTAGTGAACTCTTTAGTAGCTTAAGTGCACCTTTTCAGTTGCTAGATCCTCTAGAAAGTGAAAACCTAGTTTTCACTGGTAGTAGAAAACTAGAAAACTAGGAAACCAAAACCAATACCAGAAGTACCAGTCCAGATTTGTGCAGGTCCAATTTCAAGGGGTAAAATTTGGATTTTCTGAAAATAGACTACACCAACCTACTCAACTCATCCAAGTGCACCTCATGGTAAGTTTAGATTTAATTTATGAGCACTTTCAATTTTTGGTCATTTTCCCAGCTCCAGGTCAAGATGTCTGCAAGAACAAATATTTTTGACAAGTTAGAAGATGTGGAAAACTTCTATTCTTGGAAGTATAGGATTGCACTCATTCTTGAAGACAATGACCTTGCAATATTCATGAACGAAAATGTACCAGAATCTGTAGATGCTACAGCTAAAGAAAAGTACCAAAAGGATATGGTTAGGGCCAAAAGAATCATTGCAAACTATATTAAAGACCACTTGATCCCTCAAGTGTCTTCCATGAATACTCAAAAAGAAAATTTTGATGACCTAACCAAAATGTATGAAGGAAGGAATATCAACTGGAAGATGAATCTTAGAACCCAACTCAAGAATACAAAGATGTAGAAAGGAGAAACCGTTCATGACTATTTCTCTAGGGTTTCTCAATTCAAGGAATAGATAGAAGAAATTGGAGACAACCTAGATGAATATGAACTCATAATGAATTCTCTTAATGGTCTCACAAGACCTTGGGATGCCTTCATCCAAACTATATGTGCAAGAAAGGAGAAAGTCCAATTTGATAATCTTTGGGAAGAATGTGTTCAAGAAGAAGAAAGAGTAGCTAATTGAGAAATAGTACTACTAAGGGATGAAGATAAAGCCCTAGTTTCTCATGCTAAATAAGGAAGGAAAAGGTCTCACTTCCATAAGGAGACCCACCTACATAAGGAATATCACTCCCCAAAGAGACTCACCCATTTCCATAAAGAATCTCACCCTCTAAGGAGATTCCATAAGTTTCAGAAAGGTCAAAGAAGAGAAAAGGATTTCTCCTCTTATCAATGTTACCATTTTGACAAGATGGGACATATTGCTAAGAATTTTCCAGCTAGAAGAGAAGAACACAAGAAGCGAAATAACAAAAGACACCATGCCCATGTAGTTGAAGATGATGAGCCACCCACAAAAATGATTAAAGAAAAGATTAAAGACTATGTTTTATTCTCTACCCTCTCAAGATCTATTTCACCTGGAGAGGACACTTGGCTCATAGATAATGGTGCTTCTAAGAACATGACAGGTCAGAGAGACATCCTCTATAACCTCATAGAAAAGGACTTTCCCCAAAAAGTTACACTTGGAGATGATTACCAATACCCTATCAAAGGAGTGAGAGAATCCACTTACAAACTTGATTCAAGGACCCCAATGAAGATGAAGGATGTACTCTATGTACCAGTTTTGAAAAAGAATTTTCTTTCTATCTCAGCATTATATAAGAAAGTCTACAGGGTTTCATTCGTAGATGGTGAAGTCTTGATGTGTCCTAAAGGAAAAACCATAGAAGATGTAATTTTTATTGGAACAAAAGAAGGTGGCCTATATAAATTAAAAGGTCACTTAGATGCAACCTTGACTCACTCCATTGAGATTCCATGTGAACTTTGGCATAGAAGACTAGCTCACATCAACTACAAATCCTTAACATATGTAAGCAAGGTAGTGACAGGTCTACCAGAATTCAAGGTTGATCATGAAGGTGTGTGCAAGGGATGTGCACAAGGAAAGAACATAAAAAATCCTTTCCCGAAGAGCGACAATAAAGCATAAGGAATCTTGGAGCTCATCCACTCAGATGTATGTGGCCTAATTCCATAAACCTCTCTTAGTGGGTATGTATACTATGTTTCATTTATTAATGATTATTCTCACATGACTTGGGTTTACTTCTTGAAATCAAAATATGAGTGTTCGAAAAATTCAAGGAATTCAAAGCCTTGATAGAGAATCTCTCTGAAAGAAAAATCAAGATACTCAGGTTAGATAATGGAGGAGAATACACCTCAAAAGAATTTGTAATATTTTGCAGAGATGAAAGGATTAAGAGGGAGCTCACCACTCCCTACAATCCTCAACAAAATGGTGTAGAAAAAATAAAGAATAGAACTATAATGGAAGTAGTGAAGACTATGATCCATGATCAAGATCTTCCAATGCACTTATGGGATAAAGTAGCAAGAACAACAGTATATGTCCAAAACAGACTATCCCATAGTGCACTTGGATTTAACACCCCCTAAGAAATGTTCTCCAGAAAGAAGCCAGAAGTAAGCCATCTCAAGATATTTGGTTTTCTAGTGTTTGTACACATTCCAAAAGAAAAGAGAACCAAGTTGGACCCTTCAGGAAAGAAGAGAATATTTGTTGGATACGGTGAGGTCTCTAAGGCCTTCAGAATTTACATACCAAGTTTTCATCATATTGAGATCAACATACGTGTAACATTTGATGAATATGTAGCACTCAAGAAATCAAGTAGATGACATCTTGAAGAAGTATATGAAGAATAGCATGTAGCTCCCAGAGTTGCAGAACCAGTGAGGAAAGTTACAAATACCCCTGATGATGAGATTCCAAAAGATCATGATATGATAGAATATCAAGACCTCACCAAATGACGATCTCTAAAAAGAGAAATCCATCTTGGGCAAGGGAACTTATTCAAGATGGAGAGAAGTATGGTGCCCCAGAAGGAACCATGTGACAAATCAAGAAACCTAATCCATTCTCCAGTTACATGGCTTTGATGTGTGATCTCATAGAAAATGAGCCTACTTGATTTGAAGAATTCATTCAGAAGAATGAATGGGAAGATGTCATGACAAAAGAATACCAATCCATTATAAAGAATGATGTATGGGAAATAGTTCCTAGACCGAAGAACAAAGATGTGGTATCTTCCAAATGGTTATACAAGATAAAACATGTTGTTGATGGAAGTATTGAGAAACATAAAGAAATATTTTTAGCTTGTGGATTTTCTCAAAAGGAAGGAATTGATTATGAAGATATTTTTACTCTTGTAGCCAAATACACTTCTATCAGAAAAATTATAGCTCTTGCAACAAAGATGAAGTGGAAGTTACACCAGATAGATGTGAAAAAAACCTTCTTAAATGGTGTTATTGAAGAAGTGTATATAGAACAACCTTAAGAGTTTGAAATTGAATATAGAAAGACTCATGTTTGCAGGTTGAAGAAGGCTCTATACAAGTTGAAGCAAGCTCCTAGAGCTTGGTATGGCAAAATTGATAGTTTCTTGACGAGCTTGGGATTTACCAAAAGTAAATTTGATTCTAACCTTTACTTCAAGGTTATGAATGATGAGCCAGTTATATTGTTGTTGTATGTGGATGACTTATTCCTAACTAGAGAATAAAATCTCATCACCGATTGTAAGAAGAATCTCAATGCATAATTTGATATGAATGTCCTAGGCATGATGTACTATTTCTTAGGTCTTGAGATTTGGCAGATCCCAGAGAAGATATTCCTTAACCAAGGGAAGTATGCAATTGAAATATTGAAGAGGTTTGATATGTTGGAATGTAAATCCATGAACACACCCATGGAAACAAATTTGAAGCTCTTGGTTGATACTTCGTCAGAATTGGTTGATGCTACGATGTACAGATAGATCATTGGATCGGTGATGTATTTGAAGAACACTAGGCCAGATATATGTTTTTCTGTGAACACCTTAAGTCAGTACCTAGTAGAGCCCAGACATGTTCACCTTGTTGCTGCAAAATAGGTAATGAGATACCTTAAGGGTACGTTGGACTTCGGTCTCTATTATAATGGATATCATGACTTTAGACTGGGCGGTTATACTGATTCAGATTGAGCTAGAAGTTTTTCTGATAGAAAGATCACTTTGGGATGTTTTTTCAATCTGGGGTCAGCCATGACTTCATGGCAGAGTAGGAAGCAATCTAGTATTTCTCTTAGCATGACAGAAGAAAAATACATTGCAGCATGTTCCACCAGCTGTGAATCCATATGGCTTCATAATTTGTTGACAGGTCTATTTGATCTAGAGATGGAAGCAACTGTGATTCTATGTGATAGCTAGAGTTGCATAATGATGACATAGAACCCTATGTTCCATGACAACTCGAAGCACATAGAAATACGATATCACTACATCTATGATATGGTGCAGAGGGGAGATTTAAAGCTCCAATATGTTAGCACAGATGAAAAGGTTGTAGATGTGTTGAATAAGCCTATGTCTCATGTAAAGTTTGAATACTTTCGAGACAAGCTTGGTATAGTCCAAAAGGACCTCCCTTGAAAGGGGGAGTGATGCTAATGATACTATGGTATCCTGACCAACAATGGGTATCTCAGTTAGGATTTTATATCCTAGGGGACTGATCATCCCTAGACAGATCCTGAAGATCCAGTAAGGACGGTCTGTTAGAGTATCTGTGCATGTATATGCCAGTTGTGGTCAGTAGTGGTAGCTCTGTTAGTATTTTTATAATCCTATGAAATCTTATGATTGAAAGGTAGATCTCGAAGGTCTAGTAAGGAAGGTCTATCCAAGTACCACATGGTATCTCCATTAGGATTTTATATCCTAGGGAATCTTATGATTCCTGGACAGATCCCTAGGGACTGTCAGAGTACCACAAAATTATGTTGTTACACCTACCTCATTATGTTTCTATATGATTATGATGTT
This sequence comes from Picea mariana, assembly GCA_032191745.1. NCBI lineage: Eukaryota > Viridiplantae > Streptophyta > Pinopsida > Pinales > Pinaceae > Picea > Picea mariana. The sequence goes on from JASDQU010880892.1 coordinate 8,393, forward strand.
ATTTCTCCATCCTTTGTTGGGATGATTTTGTTTCTCCAACCTCGTGTTGTGATGATGTTGTTGCTCTAGCCTCGTGTTGTGATGATGTTGTTTCTCTAGCCTCATGCTGTGATGATGTCGTTGCTCTAGCCTCATGTTGTTTATGATGATAATATTGATGTTGTTTTTATAGCTTTTATGTGAACTAATGTTGATGTTTCATATTCCATCTCCATCCAGTAAGGACGGTCTGTTAGAGTATCTGTGCATGTATATGCCAGTTGTGGTCAGTAGTGGTAGCTCTGTTAGTATTTTTATAATCCTATGAAATCTTATGATTGAAAGGTAGATCTCGAAGGTCTAGTAAGGAAGGTCTATCCAAGTACCACATGGTATCTCCATTAGGATTTTATATCCTAGGGAATCTTATGATTCCTGGACAGATCCCTAGGGACTGTCAGAGTACCACAAAATTATGTTGTTACACCTACCTCATTATGTTTCTATATGATTATGATGTTATTTCTCCATCCTTTGTTGGGATGATTTTGTTTCTCCAACCTCGTGTTGTGATGATGTTGTTGCTCTAGCCTCGTGTTGTGATGATGTTGTTTCTCTAGCCTCATGCTGTGATGATGTCGTTGCTCTAGCCTCATGTTGTTTATGATGATAATATTGATGTTGTTTTTATAGCTTTTATGTGAACTAATGTTGATGTTTCATATTCCATCTCCATGGTGTGAACGATGATGATGATGCCATTCTAGCTTCATGTTGTGAACGATGATGATGATGTTATTCCAGATCCATGTTGTGAATGATGATGATGATGATACTCCAACTCCATGTTGTGAATGATGATGTTATTGATGATGAGAAAAACTTTTGATGATTTATAGATATGTCATTCGGTGTTCCAGATGTTGTTGATGTTGTTTCCCTCTAATCTCTCTCCTAATGATGTTGTAGAATACCCTTATTTTTAAGGGGGAGTGTTGAAATATTATAAATGCGAAGAATATTCTACTTATTAATGAGTTATTATCTTATATATCAATCCCATTTTGTGGATTGATAATGTCGAGAGTTATGTATGACCAAATACCATTTTGTGGATTGGTCAAAACCTAATTAAATGATGCTAATTGAGAAGTTGTCCCCCAGGTCTAATTAAAGTGGTTTTAGCCACTAAGTGAAGAATTCAACTCTACTTAATGAAAATACACAACCCTAATTCTCCTCGGCTATTATAAATAAGAGAGGCTAGCGCCTCATTCACTCACTCACTAAATTCACTCATATAGTGTGCAAGTTTGAAGGAACCTGCAGTTGTCAGAAGAAGGAGAGAAAGGCACATTCCTCAGTCTTGGATATTCTCTAGTGTTTGATTTATTATCTTGGAATTGTATTGGAAATCTATATTAAGGAAATTTTTGTTGGGTTTTCTTCCCCATGAGGGTTTCCCAGGATAAATGTTGTGTACCTTGCAATTGCATTTGTTTCAGTGATCCTGCTTATGCTATTATTTTCTAGTAAATTGAAAAGAACTTAATATCATCTCTAAAATTTAACATATTGCAAAATATATTAAGAAGAAAAAGGTCATAGTACTTATTAATCCAGGTAGTACCTGTAAATTCATTAATAAAATATTAGCATAGAACCTCAATTTTATTGTGTATCCAGTGACAAATTTCAAATTTTGGTTGCCAATGGGGGAAGTATTGATTGTGGAGGAAAATGCCATAACATTAAACTTAGCATGGAAAAATAAAATTTATCAAGTCCAATGTATGTCATTCCTATTGGAGAAGAAGATGTTGTTTTCAAGATTCAATGGTTGAGAACATTGGGCATAGTTTCTACAAACTATAATGAATTATTCATGAGATTTGAATTGGAAGGAATTCAATACAAACTAAAAGGGTTAAAATATGCATCGCGTCAGGTCATCAACTCTCATAGAATGGAAATGATTCTAAAAAAGGGTAGTAGTGGGGTTATGGTTAAAGTTTATTCTATGGAAGTGAAGCAAGAAGATGAAAATATTCCATAAGAATTAAAAGGTACCTTGGAAAAGTGTCATAGGGTATTCCAAGAAATTTCTAAAGGGATACCTCCATCCAGAGATCATGAAAACCAAATTGAACTCATACATGGAATCAATCCTCCTAATAAAATGGATTATAGATATCCACATAAGCAAAAAGGGGAGCCTTGAGAAAATGGTACAAGACATATTGTTGGATGTAAGTATTATTCAACCAAGTAGGAGTTCATTTTAACCCTAGTAGTTATGATGAGAAGAAAAGGTATTCCTTGGAGGATCATATATCTAAACAAAATCACCATCAAGGATAAATTCCCTATTCCAAATATTGATGAGCTATTATATGATCTTTAGGGCATGGCTTATTCCACAAAGTTAGATATTAAATCAGTATACAACTAAATTTGATTAAGACAATAAGACATTACCAAAACAACTTTTAGAACACATGGAGGGAACCATGAGTTCTTGGTCATGCCTTTTGAATTGACAAATGCTCCTACTTTTCAAATCCTTATGAACAATTTTTTTTGACCTCATATTAGAAAGTTTTGTTGGTTTTCTTTGATGATATACTTATCTATAGAAAATCATGGGAATAATGCATTAAAAATGTGGATAAAGTCCTACAAATTCTTGAGAATGATCAATTGTTTGTAAAAAGGTTCAAATGTTCTTTTGGTAAACAAGAAGTAGAGTATTTGGGAAATATTGTTTCATGAGAAGGGATCAATGTGGACCTTGAAAATATTCAAGCTATCACAAAATGACCCATTCCTAAGAACACCGAGAGTTTTAAAGGAATTTTAAGTCTTACATGATATTATAATAAATTTGTTACGAATTATGCATGCATTTTAGGTCCAATTACACCTCTCTTGAAGAAAAATCTATGTGTATGGAATGAAGATAAAACCTTGGCTTTCTCATTCTTAAAGGATGCTATGTATTCTACACCATGATTTCCAACCCCTAATTTTGATAAAGTATTCATAGTGACCGAATGTGATGCATTAGGACAAGGAATCATAGTAGTATTGATACAAGAAGGGAGACCATTGGATTTTGAAAGTAAACAATTCAAGAGAAAAGACTTGGTAAAAATATACACATGAAAAAGAAATGGAATCATTTTTACATGTAATAAAAATGGTGACAATATCTCATTGGGTTTAACACTCCCATGGTGGGGCGTAAAAATTTCATTCTTCTTAAAGGAACAAATCCTCTATCCATGGTCTCTAATTTGAAAAGTCAGGGGACTAGCCCCCTTTTTCTTTGGCGACCATCGTATATGATTGTGGGTTATGTCTGAGCACCAATCACGTGATTGTGGGCATGGACAAGGGTGGTTTGAGTACAACCACTTTTCTCCTTGCAATTCACCACGAGCCACCACGTCTCCCATTCTCAATATTGTGGTTCCAATTGCGGCTTGCCCTCTAACTTTTAAAGTATGAGCACTTTCTATCCCTGAAATTAAACATGACCTTTGATCTCATGATCATAATGACACTTCTAAACTGATGACTCAGATATGCCCCTTTTTAAATCAACGGATGTGATTTGCTTCGGGACTTCAGCGTTATGAGTTTTCAACTCTCAAACCTTGATTTCTCTACAATGGCTATCTCTCGGAGTGGAAGATCTTCTGACACATGTCCCTTGTGAACGGGCAGTTCTGATGAACTTTGACTCTCCAGCCTTTGGGATTTCTTGTTCAATACCCCCTCTTTCTTACAGAGTGATTTCTCCTAGAGTGGCAGATCATTTGCCATGCGTCCTCTCCAAATCAACAGTCCTGGTCCTCTTCGAGACTTCGACACTTTTCAACCAAGACCAGATCAACAGACTTCAACTCCCTCCTTGATCAACAATTGAGATTCTATTTCGGGACTTCGACGCTTCCACCCTCTACTTTAATCTAGATTATTCTGTACCCATAATTTTAGATATGGCACCATGTGTCCACCTCAAATCAAAGGCTTTCAACTACTTCGGGAGTTCCAAAGTAATCACCAACACAAACCTATAGAGTGAAATCCTTCCAGAGTGTCAGATATTCGGACACGTGTCCCCCACTATCAACGGTCAAGATGAACTCCGACACTTCGACCTTTGGTAGTTCACACCTATTGCAACAAGCTTTCCTATAGAGTGACGTTTCTTCGAAGTGGCAGATATTCTGACATCTGTCTTCTGAGATTGACGACTCAGGTGAATTCCAGCCTTCAGGCCTTTAGAAGTTCTCGCTTCACACAATCCATTTTCCTCTGGAGCACTAAATCTCTGAAGTGAAGGATCTGGTGCTAGGTGTCTCCTACCACCAACGGCTAGGATGGCCTTCGGCACTTCGGGACTTTGGGAGGTTGAATAACTCCTCAAATTAAATCTCCCAGATTTGGTCAACGTCGGGCTAACCATGGCCTAGATCTAACGGTCCTGATCTATCCATGTAGACCCCAGATCGACCGTTCATGACCTCCTCTCAGGGTCCCACTATTGCACCACACTTGGCAACACCATCACTCGACATGTGCATTCCCATGTGCTCTCAATATGATACCCGCATTCCCTTAATTGAATGATTGAGAGGGGTCCTGAAGGATCCATAGATCCACGGTCCATGTTACTTCACTACTTATCTCTTTGGGATTTTTGGCGTTACTATGCCTCTATTCTCTTGAAGCAATCAATGTTGGGCTGACTACCTCAAATCTGACGGTCGGAATGGTTCTCTAGCATCCTCAGATATAAGGTCCATAGTTAACTTCAAGACTTTGGGGGTTTTACCTCCCTTATGATGAACTTGCTCAATTCGCCAAACTCGGGAAGTCTGAAGGACTCAGAGGGTTAACTCCCATGCTCTTTCTCGTATCCAACAGTCACAACAGACAATGGCTCTTTTCGAACATATCTCATCTGTTTGTCTTCCAAACAAAGGAACCTTCCCTTTCAATACTTCAACCTTGCTACTCTTCCAAATCTTTGTCAGCTCTGAAAGGTTTAATAGCTTTACGCTCTTTCTCCTGAACTTAACACTTAGAAGGGTCTTCTGCACACCCCTTATGCTCCTTCAACAATTCTAGAACTTAAGGAGTTCTCAGTCTCTGCCCGCCTCACAGAGAGCCTGTGCATACATGCACTACCTCTCCTGATCTTAAAAAAATCCATCCTCCCGAAGACTTAGGGCAACTGGGAGTGTTGACGTGCACCCAAGAAAATTGTGGCCAAGGTCAATGAATTGATAGTCCACTTGTTTTAACTTAAGCCACCACAAGGCTTGGGAAATTACGTGTACAAATCAGAAAATTCCATACTTGCTTAGATACACAATTTAAACAAGAATAAAGAGATACATTATAACCATTAAGAAAAGATGCACATCCCTGGGTAATTCACAGTATATCCAATTTTATTACATAGTTACAACAATTTCAAAGGGTATGAGAATACTTATCTATTACAGGTTTCATCCAAGTAATTGACTATGGGTGTGTGCCTTTCCACCCAACCATAGGCTCATACGCATTCATTCTTAGCACTCTGGCCATCCCCATGCCAAGCCATGATATCACTAGGGAATTTACACCATCTATCAGAGAGACTCTCTCTGTCACAGTGACCCTATGAGATTTATCAAATGCTTCCTCCGCATCAAGCTCGCGTTCGGGTCCTTGAGGTCATGTTCTCTACACTTCCTTTTGGTTCACACATTTCCTTTCGAGCTTGCGTTCTCGCCTTCGTACTCTTCTCTTTCTAGTTGTGTGTATGCATCTTACCTTCCCTCTTTAGGAAGGTTTTTGACCTATCTCGTTCCTTCTGTCAGAAGGAATATCGGGTTTGCAGGTCTATGTGGTACTTCAGGCTGACATTCTACAGCTAGACCATGCTTCCATTCATGGGGGTGGTTGATGATTCAACCACTGGTCCTTTCTTCATTAATTGATTCTTTCCTCTAGAGATATCATGGCTCATACTTCAAGGCTTCACCCCCCCAATAGTCAGTTATGGGCAATTTAACAATAATACATTTACATCGTCCACATGCCTTACCATGGTAATTTTATTTTATGATTAATTACAAGTTGGGGGAAACATGTATTTTACAATTCCCTCCCCCTTAAAGGAACATCGTCCTTGGTGTTCTTTCAAAAACACTCGTCATGCCATTCATATTCAGTTGTTTCAAGAATCTTGATCCTCTTTCTTGGTCAAGTCCTTTCCAAACCTTTGGCCTTTGTCATTTGTTTTCAATAATTATTGGACAACAAGCACATTAATCATAGTCTCATGAGAAAACATTGCATCAAAATTTCTAGGAAACGTTTCTAATTTTAGCACAATAATTATCTACGCAGTTTGTGGATTTGTATCCACATGGTTGTCTTGTTATCCAGGTTCACTGTTTTTCCTTGACATACCCATTGTGTGTATGATCCAAATCAATAGTTTACAATAATTATCAAGGTATCCTTTTCCTTGCGGTCACTCACCCTCTAGGCCCAGGCTTAGGCATCCCCTTTTCTACTATACAGTCCCTCAGGTGATCCATCTTGCCTTGCCAAGGCTTTCTCACACAGGAAGAACTACCCATCATGTGCATGATCCAAATAAATAGTTTGCAAGCACTATCAAGGTCTCATCTTCCTTGCAGTCACTCACCCTCCAGGCCCAGGCTCAGGCATCCCCTTCTCTGCTATACAGTTCCTTAGGTGATCCATCTTGCCTTGCCAAGGTTTTCTCGCACAAGAATAATTCTAGAGACTTTATCGATCCTTACAGTCAAGGCATCCCTCAGACTTGCTCTTCCAAGGCATCCCTCCAACTTGTGTTACCTCAACACAACATATTCTAGGTGATCATGGCTTACTGTGGGGTTCTCATGGCTCAGTAGTAGCCATTTTTCATGCTTTTCATCTTAACAGCCTTTCGGCTCAACGAAATTTAGGGACGAAGGTTACTCTCCTTCTCCTAGCACAGAAATAAATAGGGATGTAGGTTACTCTCCTTATCTCAACTCAGTCATAGATAGGGATGAAGGTTACTCTCCTTCTCTCAAGTCAGTCTCTATTTCATGCGATCAGAACATACTCTTTTTCACAGTTCTTCCTCGAACCTGAGAGATCAGTCTCTTGTCTCTGCACTCTTCATATATATTTTCCTTTCACCTATATCATAGGCATACATAAATTCATGAGACATCATCATAAATTTTAAATTCAAAATTTCCTTGTAAACTTGTCACCTACAGATTTCCAATTCCACATTTTATTTTCATATTTGTTTCACACAGGAACCAGATTCATAATTATGGGACTTTCCTTCCCATAGCGGTTTGGCTTAGCAAGAAATTGGTTTTCCTTACGGGCTTACAATGCTGCCATATCTAAGACCCCTTTGCTTCCTACACTTTCAACTTCAATCAACCAAACAAATTGTTAGCTTTTTCATGCACATACATTTTTATTTCACATTTACAACGACATCACAAACAATTTCAGAATTGTGCATACTAAAAATCAAATTCACTTTCTCAAAAAGGAAATACCATTCCTTGTATTTTGGCTTAGTAGGAAATTGGTCTTCCTTATGGGCTTAAAATACTGCCATATCCAAGACCCATTTCCTCCCTGCAATTCATTTTATACACAACCAAACATATTGTTAGTCTCTCATGCATCTGTGTATATATATCTATATTCAAAACCATGCATACTAATAGTTCATCACATATATATAAACATGACAAGGGAATCCCATTTCTTGCCTATGCCTTATTTCAACATACCAAACCTTTCAAAATGTAATTCAACATTTCAAATGATTTTAACAAATGAGCCAATATTCATGGCCACATTCATACCCAATGCACCCTTGCATTGTTTTCAAGTTCTTCACACTTTATGACCGGTTCTTGGCCATGGTGTGTTGGAATTTAACCAACCTTTTCCTCATATGGCTTATTCATTTTCTTTCATTCTTACTACAGGACCATACTTCCTGCTATAGGTCGATCACGATCCCACATCAGTACACATGAACTCAAAATTTTCACATGAATTCCTTTAATCATTCTTCCTCCATTAATAACCAGGGTGCCAACACTCATGGCCACCCAAATTTGTTTTCCTTCAATGCTTACATAATGTAAGTAAAAAATTAGAAGGTCCTCCTTTCTCAATGGAGGGTTCATTGTCTTCCCTTCATGTAAACATGTACTTCCTTGAAGCAATTCCATGCAATGTGCTAGCTATGAGAACCTTTATTCCCATAGAACCATCCTTGTGACCACATTCCAAGGCAGAGTGTTAAACTCTATCTTCCTTGAATGGCCCAGAGGAACTCTGTTTTCTCTCCATGCGACCGAGAGCTATGACCTTAGCTCTATCATTTTTAGGTGCTACCCTTTCAGCTCCCGTGTCCAGGTGCTATGATCCTGGATAAACCCCTTGTCTGAAATTCGACGATGAAGATCCATCTTTCCCTAGATCCAATGGTTGCAAGGGATTGCGGAACCTTAACTAGCTCGTCGTTTAATTCTTCTTCCAATCTCCACAATGGATATGGGTCATCTGATCTTCGATCATACCCCAAACTCAAAACAAAACTATATTGATTTTAATTTATGGGTACAGGTCCTGAGATTGATCCATGTGCATATGCCTTCCTCGTAATGAATATGGGTCATCGATCTTATATCTAGATCGATTCTAAACCACACGACTCCAAATACCACAATCCCGGCATAAGAGTATTTGAAAGAGAATTTAGACTGAGAGAAGAGCCTTGATTTGCCAAATTCAACCATAGAACCCAATCATGGTACGATTTTACGTGGCATTGACATGTGGGTGCCTTGTAGGCCCACCCACCAATCGTTCACAAATCAATGGTTCGGAGAGATTTTGGAATCCCCAATGTGCTTGCTCTTTATCGGAGAGTTCAATCTCCATAATCTAAAAAGTTCTCGCCTGACTCTTTTAATCATGGTCATTGATCATCCACCCCGATGAGATCAACGGTGTTGGTTGATTGTGGGCCTTGAACTAGCCTGCCCGTTAATTCCTCCTTCGTGCTCTACAATCAATACGAGTCATCTAATCTACGATCAGACCCAAAACTCAAAACAAAGCTACATTGAATTTAAATTGAGGGCACAGGCTTTGTTGTTAACCCGTGTGCCCATTCAATCTCCGCAATGAGTATGGGTCATTGATCTTATCGAACGACTAGTGGTTGATCTGACAACTCTAGTGGATATTGAAATCGATCTAACAACTGAGATCGGTTTCCTTCCGATGAACGAATCGTGTTCATTTCCTTTGTCAGGGTATTGATTAACCTGATTCGATCATGGTTTTCTTTCGCGATCCTCACGATCTCAATCTGTATTTGATCGAAGGGATTTCTACGATCTCTTAGTAAAGGTTTTTGACCTTTTTAGTCAAAAGATATCATTTGGTTCAAATGTTGTTGCATCATACAATCAGTCTTCACTGCTAGAGGTTTACACCTCCAACATTCGGGTTCTCCTTCCCAAATCATACCCTACTTGGGTATCCATGGCATACAACTGCCCTTTCAAAATTTCTTGCATAACATGAGACAATAAAACATTTCATAAGGGATTCTCACCCAAATAATTTCATACCTTGAGCCCCATAAGCATGAACATTTTTATACCTTTTCTTGGTTGCTAGCACCCTCTTTCTGTTTTTTTTTTTTTTTTTACCTCATCAGTAGTGCTTTAGCGGGATTTTCACAGTCCTGTCAACAATATTTTGACCACAGCCTTCCCATGGTCATCCTCTACTTGAGGTTGCCCATTATTGGTAACTGTCTTCCTCAACAGTTCCAATTCCCTTGTATACATAACATGCATCATTGGTTGTAATATCGATTAAAATGCATGTATCATAACATTCAAATCCATACAAATTGTTCAAAATGTCCTAGCATATCTTTATGCACTTCATCACATTATCCTCAAAGGTTTCCATGAATGCAATACACGCAATTCTCAATTGTTTCTGCAGTAATACAATCATCATCACTATGGTGTCAAAACATTTACTTTTATTAGTAAGTCAGCTTTCTCATTCCAGAGGAAACATAACACATAACAAGAAAGGAGTTAGGGGCTCTCCCCTTCTTCCAATTCTTTCTACATCGCCTGGGAATTTTTAGCCTAGCTGAGTTATCTCTAAATGCCTCACTGCCTTTTCTTAACATGGCTCCAACCAAGCCTATTCAATCAAACATAATCCTTTATTCATTCATCAGTATTTGATTCATTGCATGATGCTTTCAAAATGTAATCCAGGATTATTATATATATATATATATATATAAGCTTGTAGCTCATTGCTCAGTTTCTCAACAATTATTAAGGTTGTGACTCTGACCTCCTGACATATTTTTCACACAGTTCTTCCATAGAGAATTCCCTCAGCATGCAACTTCCTTATTTCACGTCCATCACTATATGAGATGGACTCAACCTTGAGTTAACTTTAGTTGTTTACCAAATATTCCATAAGGAATATAAACATGCATCTTTTTCATGTACCCAAATTATGTATCCATACATATTCTGGTTTTGTTAACTTACATCCATGGTGTACTTAACCATATTCATAATCCTAAGCCTTCATGTAGTTTTCATAGGTATGTTTCATAGCCCACATACATCTTTACTTTTTAAGATCATTCAACTCGGGATTGTTTATGATCCTTCTCATGTGATCCTCAAAGGCATAATCCTTTGCCTCTTATCGTGACAATATAGCATCTTTTCTCATTTACCCTTTTATCTAATTTTATTAGTATTCCCTAAGGAAATGGAATACATTCCCCTCAAGCTATTATTTGGAAAAGAACTTTCATGACTCTTTAGAATGGAGTCATCCATGCATCCATAGTATTCATTTAATCTAGACAAGAGCAATTCTTGCTTTATATTTCACTCATCAGGGCAACCATATTGTCCCTATAACTATACTCATGCATCATACATGTGCTTCACTTGCATGTTTAATATCATTCATACTTAACCATTATTAATATCAGGGTTTATATTAAGAAGCTTCAAAATGCATTAAACCCATGCACTCAAGCATAATTAAACATAGCTAAGTATTCATCATGCTATCTTGTTTCTTGCACCTTTTCCATGTCATTCACACACATGGACATATTAGGCTTCTATATCATTTTCCCAAGGATCTTCCAATCATCCTTATGATCATGTATACACATTCGTGTATATGTAGGGGCATCTCTTGCACCTTTTTACCTCATGCATTCACTTGATAGTTTAATTTCATCATTAGTATCCTTTAGCTTGAGATTTCAATCACTTACAGGACTAATCTCATAGTAATATCTCATATTGATGTTTCCTTCTCTCATGGAAATAACCAACTAGATTCACTTTCCTCTTTATGTGACAACATCTAGCAAGAAGAACCTCCTTGCCTCAGCGTCCGTAGGGTTTTACCCATCTCACTTTTCCTCTGGTCGTGAGGAGCTATATACTCTGAGTTTAATATAAAGAAGTATTATAACTTCCAAAGATCCCATTTGATCCTATCATATTCCTTGAAGCCCACAAGGGTATTAACCATTATATAATCAACCATCATCAGTGCTTGAGGTTCCAACTGCCCATGCTTAGAAGCAATGTTACGAACACTAGGTAATCCATCCTTCGGGCTTCATTTTTCCTTGAAAGAACCCTACCACCTTCAGTTATCCACATTCAAGTCTTATTGTTTATGTTAATTAGATATCCCTACTCTGGTAAGAGTAGTTATCAGTTTGACAAAGGGCTAAGAAAATTATTTTGCTGAAATTCAACAAGAATTCCCAAAATCATAGGTTCAATTTGCAGTCCTTCTCCTCAAGGAGTAAATGAAAATAAAAATACCCCTTTATGTGACTCGTGCATGAGCCCATGTAGGCCAAGTGTTGTAACCATGCTTTGATACCAATTTGTAACACACTCACGGTGGGGTGTAAAAAAATTGTTCTTCTTAAAGGAACAAATCCTCTATCAATGGTCTCTAATTTGGAAAGTCAGGGGACTAACCCCCTTTTTCTTTGATGACCATCGTATATGACCATGGGTTATGTCCAAGCGCCAATCTCATGATTTTGGGCATGGACAAGGGTGGTTTGAGTCCAACCGCTTTTCTCCCTGCAATTCACCACGAGCCACCACGTGTCCCATTCTCAATACCATGGTTCCGATGGCGGCTCTCCCTCTAACTTTTAAAGTCCGAGCACATTCTATCCCTACAAATCAACATGACCTTTGATCTCATTATCGTGATGGAACTTATGAACTGACGGCTCAGAACTGCCCCTTTTTAAATCAACAGACGTGATTGGCTTTGGGACTTCGGCATTCAGAGTTTCAAATCTCAAACCTTTTTTTGTCTACAGTGGCTATCTCCTAGAGTGGAAGATATGTTGACACATTTCCCTTGTGAATGGAAGGTTTTGATGAACTTCGGCTCTCCGACCTTTGGTATTTCTTGTTCAATACCCCCTCTTTCTTCTGGAGTGATTTCTCCCAGAGTGGAAGATCGTTTTCCACACATCCTCTCCAAATAAACGGCCCTAGTCCTCTTCGATATTTTGACACTTTTCAACCAAGACTAGATCAATATCCTTTAGATACCTCCTCAATCAATGTTCGAGATTCTATTTCGGGAATTCAGTGCTTCCACCCTCTACTTTCATCTGGAGTATTTTGTACTCTAAATTCTAGATCTGGCGCCATGCGTCCACCTCAAATCAATGGATCCCATCCACAACGGGACTTTTCAGGCTTCGGGAGTTCCAAATTACTCACCAACACAAGCCTCCAGAGTAAAATCCTACTAGAGTTTCAGATCTTCAAACACGTGTCCCCCACTATCAACGGTCAGGATGAACTCCGACACTTCGACCTTAAGAAGTTCTCACCTCTTTCCACAAGATTTCCTACGGAATGACTTTTCTCCAAAGTGGAAGATATTTTGACACCTGTCCTCTCAGATCAACGACTCAGGTGAAATATGGCCTCTAGGCCTTTGCGAGTTCTCGCTTCACACAATCCATTTTCCTCTGGAGTACTAAACCTATGAAGTGAAGGATCCGGTGCCATGTTTCTCTTGGTGCCAATGGCTAGGATGGAATTCAACACTTCAGGACTTCAGAAGGTTGAATCAATCTTCAACTGAAATCTCCCAGAGTTAGTCGGCGCCGGGTTGACCACAGCCTAGATCTGACGGTCCTGATCTATCCATGTAGACCCCAGATCAACAATTCATGACCTCCTCTCAGGGTCCCACTATTGCACCACACTTGGAAACACCATCACTTGACACATGCATTCCCACGTGCTCTCAATATGATACCCGCATTCCCTCAATCGAACAATCAAGAGGGGTCCCAAAGGATCCATAGATCCACGATCCACATTACTTCGCTACTTCGCTCTTCAGGAGTTTTGGTGTTACTATGCTTCTATTCTCCCAAAGCAGTCAACGTTGGGCTGACTACCTCAAATCTGATGGTTGGGATGGTTCTCGGGCATCCTCAAATATAAGGTCCATAGTTAAATTCAGGACTTCAGGGGTTTTTCCTCCCTTACGATGAACCCGCTCAATTCGTCGAATTCGTGAAGTCTGAAAGACTCAAAGGGTTAACTCCCATGCTCTTTCCCGTATCCAATGGTCACAACAGATAGTGGCTCTTTCCAAACAGATCTCATCTGTTTGTCTTCCAAACAAAGGAACCTTCCCTTTCAATACTTCAACCTCGCTACTCTTCCTGAGCTTTGTTAGCTCTGAAAGGATGAATATATTTGCACTCTTTCTCTTGAACTTAACACTTAGAAGTGTCTTATGTACACCCCTTGCAATCCTTTAAGAAGTCTAGAACTTAAGGAGTTCTCAGTCTTTCTCTGCCTCGCAGAGAGCCTGTGCATACATGCACTACCTCTCCTAAGCTTAACAGAATCCATCCTCCCAGAGACTTAGGGCAACTGAGACTATCGACGTGCACCCGAGAAAACTGTGACCAAGGTCGACGAACTCACAGTCCACTTATTTTAACTTAAGCCACCACAGGGCTTGGGCATTTACATGTACAAATCAGACAATTCCATACTTTCTTAAATACACAATTTAAATAAGAATAAAGAGATACAATATAACCAATAAGAAAACATGCACATCCCTGGGTCATTCACAGTATATCCAATTTTATTACATAGTTATAGCTGAATTTCACAGGGTATGAGAATACTTATCTATTACAGGTTTCATCCAAGTAACCGACTGTGGGTGTGTGCCTTTCTAGCCAACCATAGGCTCAGAGGAATTCATTCTTAGCACTCTGACCACCCCCATTCCAAGCCATGATATCACTAGGGAATTTAAGCCATTTCTCAGAGAGACTCTCTTTGTCACAGCGACCCTGGGAGGTTTATCATATGCTTCCTCCACATCAAGCTCGTTTTCGGGTCCTTCAAGTCGTGTTCTATGCACTTCCTTTTGGTTCGTGCATATCCTTTTGAGCTTGCACTCTCGACTTCATCCTCTTCTCTTTTTTGCTGTGTATTTATCTTACCTTCCCTCTTTAGGAAGGTTTTCGACCTATCCAGTTTCTTCTGTCAAAAGGAAGCTCGGGTTTGCAGGTCTCTGTGGTACTTCGGGCTGACATTCTGCAGCTAGACTATGATTCCATTCATGGGGGTGGTTGATGATTCAACCATTGTTCCTTTCTTCATTAACTGATTCTTTCCTCTAGAGATATCATGGATCGTACTTCAAGGCTTCACACCCCCAACAGTCAGTTATGGGCAATTTAACAATAATACATTATATTGTCCACATGCCTTAGCATGGTAATTCTATTCTATTATTAATTACAAGCTGGGGGAAACAAGGATTTTACATTGGGAGGCATTTTAAAGTCAATATAGACCATGAAAGATTAATTACTTTTGGGAGAAAATATTGTTGTTAGAAGAACAACAAAAATGGGTAGCAAAAAAACAAGAGTTTGATATTGAAATAATACACATAAAAGGGAAGGATATTGTGGTAGCATATGCCAGCCTCTTCAGAATAGAAGAAGCCTCAAGTTTATATTCAATTACATATCCCATTCTTGCATGGGTGGAAGAATCTCACCATGAATGAAAAGAAGACAATAGTACTAGATAGAAAATATAATGTATAAAAGAAGGAAAGATCTTTGTGTAACATTGGGAGTGGAAGACAGATATCCATTGGTATTAGGGTAGAATGGTTTTATGCCCTCAATCAAATATAAAACAACAAATATTAAGGAATAATCATAACTCTCCAATGTTGGGACATTCAGGGTTCCCTAAAACATATCAAAGGATCATTTTTCTTTTTGGGGGGGGGGAGAAATGATGAAATATATTAAAAAAATTGTAAGAGAATTTTAAGTGCGCCAAAGAAATAAAGGAGATATAGTCAAGTCTCTAGGGTTACTTCAACCTTTATACATACCTAATCAAATATGGGAAAATATATCAATGGAATTGATTACAATTTTACCAAAATGAGAAGGTAAGGATTTCATTTTTGTGGTTGTGGATAGATATACAAAATATGCACATTTTTATGGAATTCAAAGTACATATGTTGCAAACCAAGTGGTGATAGTGTTCATGAAGAAAATTCATAGACTTCATGGATTTCCTAAAGTAATATTAAGTAACAAAGATCCAAAATTCATAACAAAAATTTGGAAAGATTCATGGAAGACAAGGGGAACAACACTAGCTATGAGTTTATCATATCATCCATAAACAAATGGTTAAACAAAAATAGTTAAAAAATAACTATTTTGAGATTCTCGTGGTGTGAAATTTGAGAGAATTCTTCTAGATTTACCACAGTAGGATTCATGTTGTGATCGATGTTTTGAATCTAGACCAAGACTCATCAACTTGTTTTCTTGAAGATGAATCCTAGTCTGTACTTGAAATGTCGATCACAATATGAATCCTACTATGGTAAATCTGGAAGAATTCTCTCAAATAGTTAACACATGTTTAGAGGGTTATATTCATTCCTAATCTTCAAAAAAACAATTTCATAGGTTCAAGTAGATTCCTCTAGTAGAATGGTGGTATAATACTAACTATCACACATCTACTAAGATGTATCCATTTGAATATCTTTATGGATATCCAACTCCTAGTATCACATCCTTTTCGCATGACCATTCCAAAGTACAAGCAATGGAATCACATATGGAAAAGAATAAAGAAACTTTATAAATTCTTAAAAAAAAAAAAACTTCAAATGGCCCATAACTGGATGAAGCAACAAGAAAATCAACATTGAAATGAAATACAATTTGAGAAGGGTGATTGAGTATTTTTTAGACTACAACCTTACAAGCAATCTACTTTCAAACAAAAGAACAATTAAAACTAACTCCAAAATTTTATGGACTCTACAAGATTATTTAAAATATTTGAGAAGTAGCTTATGACTTAGATTTTCCTTCTTCTCCCACTCATAAGTTTTTTCATGTATCTTACCTTAAAAAGGTTATGGGACAAACTATGCCAGTGCTAATGAAACTTCCAAAATTAGATGAAGAAGGGAAGTTAATTCTTGAACCAAAAATAAGGTTATAGATTGATGTTCTCTTTCTATTTAGAATATAACCATTATAGAGTGCCTAATCAAGTGGAATAATATGCCTTTAGAAAGAAGCTACATGGGAAAATGATCAATTCATGAAGAAACACCCTCAATTATAATATTTGATGGAAAATATTTTTTATAAAGGGGGATATGTTAAGGCCCTAACCCTCATTCATTATTAGTATATTAGTTATGGTTAGGTCAATGCAGTGGAAAGTTACATCATCCTCACTTTATCCCCTATTTATAATAAAACAGATTCATTTGTATAGGCATCTTGTCTTGTGCATTGGATATATTGTAAAGGGAGGTTTCCCCCTTGAAGTGGCTTCTTATTCATTGAATCTCTATCATTATAAAGGCATGGATTTACTTTTTCTCTCTATTTTTATGTTATTTGGGGAACTTGGTTCATAACACCATTTACCTAGTTCAAAGGTAACACTTAGAAATGAAAACAAAAGGGATAAATTTATCATAAAAGACCCAAAAGCTTCAAATATCATTCAAACTTAGAAAGATCAAATACCATTTGACGGTCTCTACTTCATGATGGAATTTGGCTTGTGGTTGTGACATCATACATATATGGAGTTGTTCTTATCCTCAATACCTTTAATTTGACCCAAAATGCACAATGAAATACCAAACCCAAGTAAACTCTATGGTTATTCAAAATTCATTAATGCATGCATCTAACTAATGTAGAAAATAAAGAAG
Source organism: Picea mariana (assembly GCA_032191745.1). Classification (NCBI taxonomy): domain Eukaryota; kingdom Viridiplantae; phylum Streptophyta; class Pinopsida; order Pinales; family Pinaceae; genus Picea; species Picea mariana. The sequence goes on from JASDQU010880892.1 coordinate 25,832, forward strand.
GCACAACTTCTCAAGGGAATTCAATGTCAAAATACTCAACACTATTTTGAATTCGATGTAGTATGTGGTCATTTGAATTAACAAATTCCTGCAAGTAAGAAATGTAGCCGAGATAAGAATGCCTACATTCAATTAAACCAGAAGTTCCACTTCAAACTTCATTCATAAATGGAATTAACTCATTACTTCATCACTATTATCATTTGAATGAACATAATTAACTAAT
>JASDQU010880892.1:35281-56315 GCA_032191745.1 Picea mariana
CATTAAACTCAAGGCACCATACATCATATTCCAAATAGGGATGGGTATGAATGCTTATATATAAATAAATGAAAGTACACCAAATTGGTTGTTGAGGATGTATTTTGTACCTAGCCATAGGAATCAACTATGGATTCCACCCCCAAGTTGGGCCATGATACCAATAGGGATAACGAAAATTGGCTAAGGAATATCAAGTCACTCACCCAACCCAATTTCTATCAAGATTAGAAAAACCATTTACCACATAGCACTCTAGGTAACCCTCTAACCAACATAGGCATGGCGCTCCCTTCCACTACCCCATACAACACAAGGAAGATATTTCTTTTCTCCACTCAATAACCCCTATAAAATTTTCTTCCCTCTCGTGCTCTTGAATGTGTGTATAAGAAGTCCAATATATTGTTTACCTTCAAGACTAACTCAACATAATTTTACTTGGATCTTAAGAACTCAATGAGTAGCAATGTACATGGAAAGGGATGGTTTCCTAAACGACCCAACATCTATGCTTCTTTATAGTTATCCATTTGTCTTTTCAATTCCACAATATTCTCTTTCACAACTTGATTTCGTCATTCACAAGTTTGAATCTTAGTCTTGAGCATGAGAATGAAATTCCTTGGGTTTCAATGGTGTCTTTGGCATGAGAGAATATGGTTTGAATTGTGAGAATAATGGTATCCATCATACAGATGATGAGATTATGATCCAATCAAATTTACACGAGGAAGGAAAGTGTACGAGAATATAGAAGGTTTGAATTCCTATGAGCATGGAGCCTCTTACACTTATTCCTCCTTTTGTACTCAACCCCTCATAACTATGAAAGGATGACTTCCCCACTGACCACCTCTTGCATTAAGTTATTGGTTGTTTAATTTCAGTAAAACACATGATAATAAGGAAAAAAAAAGTGAAATTTAGGAAACTTAGGCAATTTAGGATTATTTGTCACCCCCTTGAACCCCCTTTCCTTTTCCCCTCTAGTGGTATCATGATCGACCTTTTACTTCCTTAAGAAACCTTTTTGGTGGATGTTATATTATTACATATTTTCTCTTTATTCATGCTTTTATAGAAACATAACAACATCATTGAGAATATAATGGCCACACCATAATCCCAGGCCACCATGGGGCTTACATGTATTCACCAGTGGGGAATTTCCTTGAGTGTTGTACTAGGAAGATTTACAGTGTAATTACATTATTTGTACATAGATTATTTAACTCAAATCACTTGGTTGGAGTCCCATCACATATCCTCATCATTTGAATAATACATGTTTTAACATATTATAATTCAAGGGTTGAAACTGGGATATTATAAAAACCTTTACAAACTTCCTAAGAAAATTCGATACGGTACCTAGAGTTGACCTTGTATAATTATTGCACCCACTTCTATGGAAGCACCAAGACAAATATTATTTCTATAAGATATAAGAAGGTTTTACTTTCTAGGTTTGAAAGATGTTCACTAGAGATTATTACACTTGCCTAAAGAACACTATTTAAAAAAAAAAGGAAAAGGAAATTTCTTTACTACCACCATGTTGGCAGGGGAAAAATTAGTTTCATCAACATTATGGGTTCACCCCGATGAGAAGTATGAATCAAACTTCTCACCATTTGGAATGAGGAATACTTCAGATTCTAGCTTGATTACCATCATTGATTTTATGGTTTTATTAGTTACATCCTGGTACAGTGTTTAGGGGTTTTATGATGTACATAATGAAATGCATCTAATCTATCATGTAGAATGAAAAAATGCATTTGTTTGGACAAATTTAATATAACTAAAGAGCTATGGAACCAAACAAAAGTAAATAGAAGCACTGAAGAGGAAAAAATTCATAAGGTTAAAAATACTTAAACTCCAAATCACTAACAAAAATTCATAGTGTTAAGAATGCTTAAACTCCAAATCACTAACAGTTAGTTGAGGACAACCTACATCCAAGACCGACAATGATAGCTCCATACCTATGTTAGCAAAATCAAATGAGAAAAAGAAAAAATAGATTATGGATGTGAGAATAATATGCAACAAACAATTATCCATGCTTGCAAGCTTCAAGAGCAATATATACGACAAGAAAAGTCTATACTAAATTCATATTAGCACCATAAATCTCTAACGAGAGACTTGACCAACAATGGCTTATTTTGGGTACAAAAGTCGATTTATAAGAGGGATGGGTAAAATTTATAATTCCAAGGAAAAGTGGTCTCTCCTCCCTTTTATTTTGGGTACAAAAAGTCGATTTATAAGAGGGATAGGTGGCTCTTGACCTTCCAAGTCTCTCTTGATCTTTCAAATCCATGTTTTTGTCTCTATAATTTTGATGACAATCTTGACCTTAGTCGAACTAATTACTTTCACTAAAGTAAATATTTCATAACCATTTTTTTTTTAAATCTCCATATGTTACATTTTGTCCTTTTCTCCTAAATACTTTTCAAAGGCAACTTGAAAAGATGATAGTGAAAATGTTATAATAAATAATATGATAATAAATAATAATTACCAATTGCCTATTCATGAACTAATAACGTAAACAAATATTTTATATTTTAACTCGATGTTCAATTTTTTCTTTTTTATTTTCAATCTTAAGGCTATGAAACCTTTGTTTTATTTCTTTTGTATGCCAAGATTGCAATCCCTATGGTCATTTCCTTTACATCCATAGATAATGTTTTGTTTTTTTTGCTATTCCTAGTGCAAGATCTTTTATTAATTTGTATATTTTTCATAAAAATAAAATAGTGCGAAGGCCTTTTAATAATTTGTATATTATTAGTCCCGAGTTGGTAGGGACTAATAGTAATCAATTTTCCAATGTTTTATTAGTACAACACACAAATCAACTCAAATCAATTATTTTAACCAAAATTTTAACAATTTTATAACATTTTTCAAATTCGTAATTTATCTTTGTTCTAAGTTGAAGGTTTTATTTGACCTCATATCGAGGCAATCCCCTTCAAAACTTAACAAGCCAAAAGATTTAAACTTAACAAACTGAATATGGAAGAAGCAACATGAATTAATGCTAAGTTTCAACTTAGCATTAATTCCAAACATTTAATGTTTAAAGTTTAAGATGCATAACTCATAATCTCTGAGCCCGCTTTCTTGTCTCCGACGAGCTATCAACTGCCCTCCACTTCCACTTGGTCAATGGCATGTACCTTGCCATCACTATATGTTGATTACACCTGGTGCCTCGCCTTCCACCTGTAATATGTGCTAGTTGCCTCATATATACAAATACCTTCTCCCTTCTACCGGGAAACAATATATGTGTCATTCTTATTCCTTCTACCTGCAAACATTATACCCCTCTCCACAATTGGGATCCTCTCTGCAATTGGGGTTCAAGAACATCGCCACCAGCTCCATCCACTACAACAGAATCCTCGAGTATGATGTCCACAGTCTCTACGGATTTTTTCGCAGGCCATCGCCACGCACAAGGTGCTCCAGAATCTGTTGAATAAGCGCCCCTTTGTTCTCACGCGCTCCACCTTCGTGGGGTCGGGGTCATATGTTGCGCATTAGATGAGAGACAACAAAGCCACCTGGGAGGAGCTCCACTACTCTATCTCTACCATACTCAACTTCGGCATGTTTGGGATGTCCATGGTGGGCGCTGACATCTGTGGCTTCTACCCGGACACCACGGAGGAGCTCTGCAGGTCATGGATTCAGCTGGGGGCCTTCTATCTGTTTAATAGAGACCATTCCAATCTTCATAGCAAATGTCGGGAGCTTTATCTCTGGGATTTCGTTGCTAAATCTGCAAGGAAGGCTTTAGGGCTGCATTATCGCCTTCTGCCTTATCTTTATACATTGAACCCTTACTAGTAGAGCATATCAAAAGACACTAGTTTGAAGTCGAAAGAATGAGATTCGATACTTACTGCCTGACTGTTTAAGAACTTCTTGCAATTTTATACAGAGCAGTAACCCTGGAAACAAAAACAAGTGACGGCGCAAGACGATCAGAGGAAAAGAAAAATTTTTAGAAATAGTTGTTGACTGTTTTCTACAATGCTCATTTGATTTGCATGGCCCTCTTACCTCTGTGATGGATCAATGGCTAGATCCATTCTGTGATGGATCAATGGCTAGATTACTATTGCATATCCGTTTATTGCTATAGAATATTTAATTAGAGATTACTACCCCATCCCTGATAGAAGAGAAGCATCCCCAAATGGGCTATCCCTTATCTCAAGTTTGCGAAGCTTTGGACAACCTTGCAGCACATATTGCATGCCCCTATCATTGTTTCCAGCAAAGGCCACAGAAAAAGTTCGCAACTTCTTTGCATAACAACCAACATATTTGAAAGTTTTATCAATGAGTTAGCTAGATAATGACAAGTGCTGTAAACTCTTACAATTCCTTACAATGGCTCCAAAAGCTTTGTCCATAGTCTCATTAGTTAAGTGGTCTGGTTGATGGGGAGCCATAATACAAAGACGGAAATGGGTTAACTTGGGACAGTTCTGAGCTACAGTGACAATTGCAACATTTGTCATTTTCCAACAGAAATATAAAACATAGTTAATATTAGGACAACCTTTCGAGATTGCAACGATGACCTTCTTTGTAACACAACCTTGAACTTGGCCAGAAGGATCCACTGGGTAAACTCGCATCTCTCTCAAATCCTTGCAACTGAAAGAAACAATTTCCAGTCCCGCGTCTTCTACAGTATCTAGAACTTGCAGTTACATAAATCACCAACCTCTTTCTCAACACTCAAAGTTTTGACAAACTAGTCCAAAAATTCTTTCAACAATCTAACAGAACCCAAAGTAGAAACATCTCTCCCATCAGAAAAGAAGAGGGCTAAGGAGATCTCAAAAAGGGAGGCGATCTCCATAGAAAAAAACTAGCTTGAGCATGTGGCAGATGCATGGCTGAGCCATATCTCTTATAACCACTATGGCCACAAGCATGAAGACATATTTTCCATGTGGCTTCATAGTGCCATAAATATTTTATGATTCGTTTGAAATTATATTTTTTTATTATAATTCGTTTGAACTTATATTTTTTTATAATTTGACTGACCAGTGGAATTTTCGGTGCAAGAAATACTATTAATTTTTTCTGACCTTTGTACTTCAACTTATGAGAAAAAATCTACTTCATAAGTTGTATAGCAATCAAGGTTTTACTGCATCCAGTTTCTAGAAAAGTGACAAGATTCTTCTCCAGAGCAGCATGAAATATTTCCAACTGATAGCTGTGTAAAATAAAATTATAAGAAGTCAATGCAGTAGATTCACAACATTGTCCTTTGGATCATACAAACAACAGGTGGAATTTTATGGAAAAGAGACTGAACTTAGTTTTCACTTATACTCTTATCATTTTTAGATTCCTGAAGTTATTGGCTATCTCAAGGAAATGACTGCTATAAGAAAATCTCTAATAAATAATATTTGATATCTGGTTTTATGTTTAATATATTTTGTCTACTGTACTGTATTCTGGTTATATTATTTCAAGTAATGAATTTTTAGTGCTATTCACGAACTGATTATTGATTATACTGAGCATGTGTGCAAAAAGTGATAGACTGGTGATAATTCATAAGTATTTCATAATGTTATAATCTAATTTATTTCTATTAATATAAAAAGTTATAGTCTCATTCGATTCACAATACAAGATTACAACCCGGATTATCCAATTATCAACAAAGTTGATAGTTCCATTAGGATCTTTTCTTGATTATTGTCGCTTAAATTTTTTTAGAATTAAACCTATCAGAGTAAGCTTTTTTTTCTTATGCTCTCTTCTCCTTTCGCTGAAACATAGCTTGGTATATTATTAAAATCTCCTTAATTGATAGCTAACCTTCTACAATGATAATTTCTTTCCTTGTAGTGATTCTTGTAGCTTCTGCCAATTCGAAGCTATGCCTCCCTTTGATCCTTAAGTGAAAATGCTTTTTGCTTGGGATTTGAATATCCTTTCGATGTCATTTGGGTTAAATTGTTCGATTCGTATCCTTGGCCTCGGCTTAAAATTTATAGAGGGACCTTGTGCACTCTTCCACGCAAGTGTCTCTCCAAGAACCTTTCAGTAATCCACTGTTATTCTCTTTCATGGACTCACTAATTTATAATTTCTAAAGCTCGCATCTTATATCTCCATGACACTTTCATGGACTCACTAATTTATAATTTCTAAAGCTCGCATCTTATATTCTCTAATGCTTTTTTAAACCAGTGACAAAATTTGAGGTCTTATTTGGCTTCATATTTTGGTATATGGAACTCTAAATTTAAATTAAGTTAAAATGTATGAATCCTAATTAACTTTAAATTTTAAAACGACAACCATATCATAAACTCATATTCATTCAATTCATTTGTAATCATATCTAAACATGAATACAACTCTAAATTTAAAATCGTAATTAACTTTTAAATTATTTATTGTTCAAATAATAACAGTTATGCCTGGAAACCATTAGTAAGCACTTGGTTGAATAAAGTTCAAATAACAGTTACAACAGTTCTCCCTCGAAACAATGCATTGTGCCATGGGAGAGTGGGAAAGCCTTTGTTTTCAATACGTAAAACCACCACTTGCCTTCGTTCAATCTTCAAATCTCAAGAATAAACATAATATTATGTTTTAAAAACAACACAATGCTATTTTTTTTATTAAAAAGATGATTTCATTGAATTGAAAAATATATTTAAAAAAAAGTGAAGCAACTAAATATTACTGAAGTGGTGCCTTCGCAGTTTTAGGAATACACAATTTCCCACAAAATTTGAAACTAAATATGTACAAGTAGAGTAAACAAAGTTTCATACACTTTGTTTTGGTTACATATTATCAATTAAAACTTAAAACCAAAATATTACTGAAGTGGTGCCTTCGAAGTTTTAGGAATACACAATTTCTCACAAAATTTGAAACTAAATATGTATAAGTAAAGTAAACAAAGTTTCATACACTTTGTTTTGGTTACATATTATCAATTATCACGAGCACAATGCATAGAAGTTAAAACTTAAAACCAATGAAGTGTCATTAACTAGATGTTGGCACATGTTCTGGAAACAAAAGAAAAATTGAATGGAAACAAAACTTGTTGTCTTTGTCTTGAATCAAAACAAAACTTGTTGTAATAAGAAAGCACAAATGGAAACAAAACTTCTTGTCTTTGTTTTGAATCAAAACAAAACTTGTTGTAATAAGAAAGCACTTGAGGAATAAAGTCAAACAATGGCATCCAATCAAAAAATGGAAATCCTACCATAAGGTAGGGACTTTGTTGCTCTGTAACTCCACTTGTTCATTTTATGATTTATAAAAAATCTTTTCCCTTTTATATTTTTTTAGAAATTGACATTTTTTTAGGAGTTCACATTTGAAAAAGTGAGAAGAAATAAGATTTCAATTATTTCTTACATTTTCAAATGTCTCTTCCCCTTTCTATATTTGAATGGTGACAAGGCAGTTTTAACCATTGTTTTTAGTGGCCCAATCAAAATGTAAGTATTTTTATTTGGTGCATGTCACCAATAATGATTTGAATTACATAGAACAGATTTGAAAAAGTCCATGCTCTTAGTCATGATTACTAATCTCCCATTCACACGATTTTAATATTTTAGTGATTCATCATGCCCCACGGGCCACAAGACACCTTAAAGAGAATTGACAGTGCCACTGATTTTGTCATTAGTTTTGATAGAAGTTGAGCCCTTTTCTCTTTCATTCCAATGAACGAAATTCGTGAATCCATGAGTCTTTGTTAGATATATGTTGAATCATGAGTACAAAGTGAAAAAGTTATCATATTTTTATTTGTATCTTCCATGTATCTCTTAAAATTAATGTGTAGTGGGTCCCACATAATCTTTCTTGGTGAGGGATTCAATAGTCATCCCTGCTTACTAACCAATAAAGTTGAGCTACTATGCCAAGAGGGAAAAATAATGAGATTTGTTTTCTTAAATCTCACATCAACGATATAGGTTGAAGTCTCCATCACAAGGCCTAATATATTTGGGATACGAGAATTTTATTAAGTATAGATATGTTATCCTTGAGGTGTTTCTCTAGTATAGTAAGTGTTTATAGTCCTGATGGAGTCACAATGGTGGCACATACCTTTCTTTGCTGCTAGAAAGTGTTTATAGACTCGATGAAGATATATGCATGCCCTCTTCATTAATTGTACTTCCTTTCCCAATCTTTAGTTTTATTTTGATATATGCTTTAGATATCGATGGACAAATGGAAACAATAACCTTTATAATCTTTTTGGTGATGACTACCAACTATTGGGATTTATTTAAGGTTTTGTTGTACTTGGTTCTTAAATTAATTCCATTACGATTTTTTGCCAACAAATTTCAACTCTCTACCCTTTAGATGATTAGTTGTTTAAATGTGTGTGGATGGATCCTTTGACATGCTAGACTTGTTCATTAGATAGGAGAGATCATGGCCCAACCACTTACTAATATGAATTGCATCTTCCACTAAATTATTTTGTAAATCTGTAAAAGCTTGTTGATTTGTAAACTACCGTGGATATTCCACTGGAACAATTCATCACAACCTATCTTGTATTATACTAAAATCGTTTATTACGTAGGTTTGTTTTCCTTGAATCTCAGATTTATACTCAATAGCTTAATGCTCAAATTAATGAAATAATTGAAATGCAAAAATGAAAGAATAAGCAAAAGAACACATCATCCACACAAATCAACACAAGATTTATCCTAGGAAAGCCAACACGGGAGAAAACCCAGCTAGAAGGTGAGGCCTATCCTCTACTCTATTTTCTTCAATTATGAAATGCAAGTACAAAGAAAGGGGCACTCACTGTGGAATTTCCTTTGACACTATGGCTTGAAGGGATACTACAAAATCTCCTACCTCCTATGTTGTGCTCTCAAAAAACCACTCCTCAATGCTCTGCTCAACTATAGAACAATTACAATGCTAAATAATTGAACCCCTTCTTTTCCTAGTGGCCCGATATACAACATAGCCTGATAATTGTCTAAGGTTAGGGTTTTTTCATTCTCAACCCTCAATTAGTGATAAGGTTTTGGATCTCCTAGAATCATCTTGAAAGTCCACATGTGGCTATCCCCATATATGTGAGTAATGGGGGTAGGCGTGGCATTCACTCGTACCATGGTGGTCAACAAGGTAGGTCAACTTGTGGGAGGAATAAATTTTCCATGTAAGCTCCAATTGTGGTGATTTTTGGACCATTGGAAAGGTCCCGATGTGTATAATAGCATCAAGGGGCTATAAGCTAAGGTTGAAAAGTTTTGACCCCCCAAAATTCCATTTGATGCCTCAAAATGATTTTGGACCCCAAATCTCCAAACTAGGACTTTCTACCAAAATGGGCCTTGCAAGCCAGATTTCTCCATTTTTTCCACCCAGAAAGTAACAACATAGATGAAGAATTATATGATGATCCATTCCAGATCACTTATAGTGTTTTTTTATTATTTTGTCTCTTTTTGGCAAAGTGGAAGTGGAAATTAGCCATTGTGATGGTTGGCCTTCCAAAGGAAGCCCATTAAAAACTAAAGGTTGCAAGGAGAATTGAAGAGGACAGTGGTAGAGATGAAAGCTCAAAGAGTGAAACTTGCTTGAAGTTTAATGGAAGGAGTCAAGGAGCATGTCCACATTGAGCGAAGATGTATTTCAACCATGGCCATCTATAGTTTTTATATTGATAGTGAGTAACAATATACAAAGTCTGTGTGTAGGTCACCCCTCTGTATTTCTCTTAAGCATAATAAAATTCCCATTACATGTTGACTTTCTATGACCAAATCCATTCCTATTATGTTGAATTGTTGTGTCGTGTCTCCTTTTATCTGCATTGATGTTGTTTTCTCATAATCTTTTGAATGCTCAAACTCATTATTAATTATGCAATCTGATTGTTGAAATTGACTACATAATTACCATTTTTCTCAGTCATTGGTTTTAGGGGTAATTTTAAGGATGGAAATTCATATTAAAATGTAGAAACATGGACTAATATTACTAGTCCTTAATATGCAAAATGTAAAATGTTTAGCAATATTTTTGTAAAAATATTCAAATTTTTAAGGATTTAATATAGTTTCTATAAAATTTTGGCTATTTTTAAGGTAAAATAATTTTATTCTATGGAATTTGGGAGAATTTTTTTTAGAAAAAAAGGGAAATTTGTGAATCTTTTTTTGGGAAAAAACATGGAAAATTAGTCCATTGGCGAAATTTAGCCCCTAAAATCATCTATGAAATTTGGTGTAATGAAATGGTTGAGTGATACAACATCACTATTTGAATTTATGGTCATTGGTGTGTTTTTCTCCCCCTAAGTAGCCACATAGTACATCATAATTTCTCCCTAATTAACTTGTTGGTGGCATTGATTTCTTTTGAGTTAATTCGTGGGGGGAGGAATACTCATTTTCAATCATTCCCTCTTTTCCGTGACAGTCAAATACCATATGTATGGGTTGGGCATTGTATCCTCAACCATCACTTCGAAAATAACTGAATTAATTGTAGCTCCTTCTTGCAAAGGATCTAGTTGCTCGATTTTGGTCATGGTGATTGAAGAAGTCATTTCATTTCCCACTAAAAAATAGCAATTAGAACCAACAGACTTGGTTTCCAAGACACCCTCTTTGAGGAACAATCATGGCACTTGTCACCATTACTGTTTTTTTCTGTATGTGTTGAGGAAAATTTCCATACATCTCCACTATGTTTTGTATGTGTTTGAGGTATTTCATGGTAGTGGGAAATCAACTTGCATTGGTTTGAAAATATTCTTGGCATGTTAAACATTGATTCCCCTCCATCATTACGTTGATGTTCACTAGTTTAACCCCCATCACATTATACCTGAGAAATATAACATTATTGCCTTATACTTAGTGTTCCTTATGCTTGTCTTATACACAAATTTGGAAAGAGAGAGATCGATCTTGTTGAGTATTTAAGGCTATTTGGTTTTAGATTTGGATTCACAGTACCAACACTCTTTGAGATCAAGTTCACTCACTATTTCCATGTATTTTTAATAATATTGATGTAAGGAAGTAGGGGTTTTCATCTTGACAAAGTGACATACTTGTAGAGTGATAAAGAAATTGCATCTTCCCTCGATTTCCAAATTAAAACTCGTTCTTAGCAAAAGGGGAAAAAAAGAATCCATTTTTCTAGCTTATCAAATTTGCAATTGATTGGTTGTTATGTTTAGCACCCTATCTCATAAACAAAGTTTGCAAAGAGGGATTTTTCTTATTCCACAATAGTCATCTGTATTAGTGAAATGGATTGGCCATAGGCCCACCTTTTACAGATGATCTACTATTAGAGCAAGTTCTTAAGACTAGGAGAACACTTGCATGGTAAAAACCTATATACAATACCAAAGTAGTGGACAAGCATCATTGCAAGGCCTACAGAGAAGAAAAATATCATCAATGGCAGTGACTCCTCAAGAGGAACATGGCAAGGAAGAATTGGAGGTCATATTTTCTCTGCTTGAGCATAGTAGTGTGACATTGATAGAATTGGTGATGCAACCATTGGTGAAGAAATTCAATAAAGAAAACTCAATAATAATTGAGCATGGAGAAGATAAGGCACATGGAGAAAATCCCAACGCATTGTTAGTGATAGACCAAACATGGTTTAAGCAATTATTGAACCAAATTGCTTAAATTGTACCCACTAATGGAATAGTATAACCCAATCGACAATTTTCCATTGGTTAGTTCCCTAGAAAATATTGACAAGGATGTCAAGGGACAATGAATGAAAAGGGTCATAACATTAAAGGATCGATGATACATTGGAATTCCAAAGGTTGATCCATGTCCATTAACACTTGTAAAGTGGTTGGTAAGTCAATTGCCAAAGAAGTAGTTCTAAGGGTGAATCCATTGATAATAATGATTTCTTAGTTAGTAAAAGATGGAAAGGGATCAATAAATAAGGGGTTCAAATGCACACACAAAATAAGTTTAGTCCAAAGTTACAAATGTATGGAGAAAGAGTTCGCATATTGTCGATCTCATTAACATATTGTAGAACTGACCCTCTCATTAACATATTGCCGAACCGACCCTTGAGAATCGATGAGCTTGTTGAAATGATAAACACAAAGAGACATGTTACATTCTAGGTAGTATAGGTATTTGCAATTGACAATTATTGGCGTGAATTCTATTGCAATACAAGAGGGTCTCAACCCTTGAGTGAAACGTGATGTCATGCGATTATCACTTTTTCAGTTGATAATAAAATACTATAACGTGTATTCCTCGTGGTATTTTTCCAATTGAAAACCTTTTAGTGCTAGATGTTTGTTTACCCATGCTACATATTTTTATGGGTTGTGTAGGAAATTGAATAGTAGACCCAAAAAATCCATTATTGAATGCCATGGGAGGAATTACTAGTGAAATGAATCAACAATGCCATGTGACAGTTTTGGCACAAAGCTAACCAATGCAAAGATACAATAGGAAAACAAAACTTGGCAAAGAAGAAATTAGGACGAATGAATCGACAATAATGATTTCTTAATTTTTATCCTCAACATGCAATTTTTCCAACGATAATGCTCTCAATATGTGAAAATATGAAATATTTCTTAATTAGCAAAGGGATCAAAGTAAGGGGTCCAAATGCACACGCACAAAGTAGTTCAATTCAAATTTAAAAGGGAGTGAAAAAGAGTTCAAGGATTAAATGATTAAATATAAATAAGAAACCATAGAATTATTAATAAACTATTATAACCTTTAAAAAAAAAAATTTAATAAACCCTAGAAATATCTTATAAAATAATTAAATTTATTAAATAATTCTACTTAGCCGACACTAAGAAACTTTTCCACTTCCAGTGTTTACACCAACTCTTTCTTTTCTCTTAAACCCAGGCTCTTTGTCTTGAAGATGGATCCTAATCTGGATCGAAACGTCGACAATCTATTGACAACACTGTGGTTTTTCCGATCAAAACCAAAAATCCCAACCACAGCAATCTCACTCATCGGATTATTTCCCTGTATGGTAGGGAGACTCTGGACGAAATTCGAGTTTTAGAAAAGCTTAGGGTTAAAATTAAGAGAAGAGTGGTAGATCTGGAATTTCTCAAAAAATGCAGAGATGAAAACATGCTACCCAAATTCACACAAATCCAGCATAGAACCAAGAACAAGTGGAACAGTGCGGCCTTCTCTAGACTGGGGTTATCTATTGTTAGAGGCGAAATTAAAAAGAATAGATGCATTCTAGAATGCACATCCAAAAATGCATTGAAACTCCACCTGAAATTAGCGTAGGTCGTGGCACCCGAATTGTGGAAGATAGTTGACGCCTTGGCAACGATGAAAGCTGAGAAAGCATGCGCAGAAGCTCACAACAAACATGCGTCCAAGTTAAAACGACTTCTGAATAGCAAAAACAACCCAGACACCAACGCAAAGAATGTGGTTAGCCTATCTGCACATGTGCTGAATGAAACGGAAATGGCCATTTTAGGAAGAGGATTAAGCTTCGCGGTCTCACCAAAATCTATCCCCACGGATGATATCATTTTCTGCATAGAGGACGACATACATAATCTTAGTGACGAAGACAAAGAATTAATTAGACAAGACTACGCAGTCATCCTACACAAAGCCAAACCTCCAAAAAGTAATATGAATAAAGAGGAACGTGTAGCCCTAAAAAACCTAAGAAACGATGATAATTTGGTTATTCTCAAGGCGGATAAAGGAGGTGCTACTGTTCTTATGAACATGGATGACTACAACAAGAAAATGATATAACACCTAACCAAGAGTGGCAGCTATAGGAAACTAGATTCCAATCCCATCAAGAAGATTATAAGGCAAGTAAAGATAGCCATCAACAGTTCTAACCTAGATGAGAGAACCAAAAAATGCCTAACCCCCAACAACGAGATCACCCCTAGGATATACGGTTTGCTGAAAATTCACAAAGAAGACGTCCCTCTTAGACCCATAGTGAATACCATAGGTTCACCAACCTATGAGCTGGCGAAACACGTAGCTAAGATCCTTAGCCCTCTAGTAGGCCACACCGACTCTTTCATCAAAGATTCCAATGACTTTATCAATATCATCAAAAATGAAAAGGTAGGGCCTCAAGACACCCTTATAAGTTTTGATGTAGTCTCCCTTTTCACTAAAATCCCCTTAGATGAAGCTATCCAAATTGTTAAAGAAGTCACCGATCCAGAAACAGCTAAACTAGCCGAAGTCTGCTTATGATCCACTTTCTTCAGTTACCAAGGAGATTTCTATGAACAAACCAGCGGCGTAGCAATGGGCTCCCCACTGTCCCCCATTGTTGCCAACCTATTCATGGAGAATTTCGAAAAGAAGGCCCTGGACTCTTTTCCTCTAAAACCCTCGAGGTGGAAAGGTATGTTGATGATACAAATGTTCTCTGGCCCCACGGAAAAGTTGAATTACAGAAATTCTTTCTACACCTAAACAGCATATCCGAAGATATAAAATTCACCATGGAACTCGAAGAGAATGATAACATCCCCTTCCTAGACGTTCTTATCAAAAGGAAAAGTAATGGTGATCTTGGACATGCAGTGTATAGAAAGAAGACCCACATTGAGAACTATCTCCACGCCAATTCCCATCACCATCCCAACCAGAAACTAGGTGTCTTAAAAACCTTAGCCACTAGAGCCATAAGAATCTCTGATGAAACACAGCTAGATAAGGAAACAGATCACCTTACCAAGACTTTTAGGATCATAGGGTATAAATAACCCTGTAGTAATAAAACACTTAGAATATAAATTAACAAGAAAAGAAAAAACCTTTATCTTATAAATTACTTGATACCTATAACCTATCCCTAGAACCTATTATTCTTTATGAAGACATTAGTACACAACATTAAATTAATAAGAACCCATTATTTACCTTATAACAAAAGAAACCCTAATATTAAACCCAAAACAAACATTTAATTCGTTTATACCTTAACCTCATATTATATTAACCTAACCCTAAAATAAAAATTTAAGAATCCACTTTTTACCTATTAACTAAACCCTAGAACATTAAATGATTAAATATAAATAAGAAACCCTAGAATTATTAATAAACTATTATAACCTTTAAAAAACAAAAATTTAATAAACCCTAGAAATATCTTATAAAATAATTAAATTTATTAAATAATTCTACTTAGCCGACACTAAGAAACTTTCCCACTTCCAGTATTTATACTAGCTCTTCCCTTTCTCTTAAACCCGGGCTCTTTGTCCTGAAGATGGATCCTGATCTGGATCCGAAACGTTGACAATCTATTGACAACACTGTGGCTTTTCCGATCAAAACCGAAAATCCCAACCACAACAATCTCACTCATCAGTTCAAGGATTGTTGACCTCATGAAAACAATAAATAATTGACCCTTGAGAAATCAATGAGCTTATTGAAATGGAAAACATAAAGCATTTTGACTCTATGTGTTTGTTTGATAACTCAACATGATTTTATGGGCTATGAAGGTAATTAAATTATAGTAAACCTAAGAAATCCATTCATAGGTGCTTTAAAGAAATTATGACTCATCCACTAGAGAGATAGAACAACCCCATGACATCTTCGTACATAGGTAACCTTTGCAAAGATTGTTTACTAATGCATGGGTTATGAAGGTAATTAAGAAGGTAATTAAATAGTGAATGAACTCACTAGAATGGTGCCAGCTTATCTCTAAGAAGAGATGTGATGGTTCCACTCATTCACGAGAAGATGATTGTTACAATGAGGTTGATCTGGATTATGCCGAGAAAAAAACGGGACAAAAATAAAAATATAGAAAAGAACACATAAATATAGTGAAACCCAACTTCTATTAATGAATAAGAGAGAAAAAACAGTGTAGAACACAAACTAACAGAATGGGGTAGCTTATCTCTGAAAAGAAAGAGATGTTGGATACACTTCATTCGCAACAAGATTTACATCACACTCCATTGCATGTTTAAAGGGCCTCCTTCACCTTAATTATATATGAGAGAGAGAGAGGAGAAAAATTCCCATGATGCATGTGGGATTAATCGAACTAAGTTTATAAAATTCCATGGGCATGTAAAACACTAGGACTTCTCGAGCGGTCAACTATCCCAATACTACTCTAGATTGAGCGCGCTTAACTGTGGAGTTCTAATGGGATCTGGTGCATTAGCGCTATGATTTATGCATGTACATAAGACCACTAGAAAATCATTACACGATGTCTGTAATTAACAAATGAAGATGGCATTACATTCCATTTCCCATCAAAAGGGTGAATATCATGGTTTATCAAAACTATAGGCTTGAAATGTTGATTCAATGGAAAAGGTGGATGGCCACTGAGATCCACCTAGATTATTCCCCCTCCATTAGTAAGCAATGGTCTCCATTGCGTCAAGTTCCCTCGGGATATGGGGAAAATTCTGTTGAATATGAACCTTGGTGAGTCATTTTCCTTGTTGAAGTAGATGTCATGCTTGTACTTTGTCTGTGGAAGGATGTCATGAAACTATTGAAGGTGTTGGATCCATTCAATAGATCTGGTTGTATGATCTTCCTTGGTCTGAGTGTGGGAGGACTGTCTTGGTGAATATGCAACAAGAAGAGATATATCAATGGGGGATAATGGTTGGAACCCCAAGCACACCTGAAAAGGTTCATGGCCAATGGATCTATGTTGAACATATGGAAAACTCTCATTCTCTTCCTTCTCCTGTAAAATATTTTCAACATGCTTCTGTTGGATAGAAATGTCTTGGGTCGATAATGTAGTGGTCGCAGTCACCTTCTGTTCACCATATAAATGGATCGTGAAGAGGGGAAACTTTATGGTATGAGAGATTACTTTTCGGCATTGTTTTTCTGAGATTGATGAAGTGGTAGTAGTTAGAGCTACCTCTAGTTCCCTATAGAAATGACCTCCCAGAGTAACATTGACACTGCGGGGTCGAGACTCATAGATAGCATGACATTTCCACATATATGGTTTTCCTAAAAGAACATCACATAATCCAAGTGGGCCAACACCACACACTACCTCATCCTTGAAGGGCTTGATTCCATAGGACAAGTGACATTGTTGGTTGACACAAATGTCTCATCCTCGGCTCAACTATTCGATGGTGTATGAATGGGGGTGTGGTCTCATTGGCAGCTTCAATATCTTGAAAACCTCGACTGAGATCGGGTTATTTTAACTGCCGCTATCAACAATGAAATGAAGTGGGGTCCCCTTTACCCACACCTATGAGTGGAAGAAGTGCTCCCCCTCCTCAAGATCATGTGGTTCTTTTGGTTGTATTGTTGTGGTCGTAATGGTAGTGGTGGGTTCTGCATCGATGATCTATTTTCATTTATTATGCTTTGAATTAGATTTAGGTTCCGATTATTTTTATTTGATCTCATCCACCAATTATTGTTTCGAGAGACAGTCATTTGTGTTGTGCCAAGGGCTGTAGTGGAACTCACACCACTTTCTAGTGTCTTTATTAGACTTCACGTTACCCTTCATTGCCTGCATATTGTATTGGATTTATTGAGGTTGGCCTCCCTTGCTCTGTCCTTCATTCCATGAGTTAGGGTTTCATTTTCCATGATTTTATTATGTTGTATTTTCAAACCCAAACCATCGCTTACTCTGCTGTTTGAATTTCTACTCAATTTTGATTGCATATCGATAAGGAGCATCCAGTGAGGATATGTCCAATAAATCCATCTCTTTTTGGATATGTTTGTGCATACCACTGCGATACTTCAAAACCAGGTGTCGCTCGGAGTCTTTGATACCCAAATTTGAGCGTAAGGTATGAAAGATGTTAGTGTACTATGGAATTGTTTGATCTCTTTTCTGACGTAGAGTTGTCCATTTCATGTACTGGCCATCATATTTTCTGAAAGAGTATAAATCCTCCTTTAGGGCATCTACAAATGCCTCCCAAGTGGGTTCTCTCCTGAATGGTGTATATTCACCCATTGTGTACCTCTTCCAATAACCTTCCCACCAATCTCTAACATGAGGAATGGATTTAAGGAGCACAAAGGTGATCTTTTTTCTATTAGAAAAATTTTGGACAGAATAATAACCTCCTGGCATATTCAACCATTTTTCTACAACATTTGCATCTATTTGGCCTTCAAATAAGGGGATATCAAAATTGAATTGTAACTTGAAGGGTGTCATACCTTTGAAATGGTTGCTTGTTGAAGATTCCTCATCCATTGTCATCGGTAGTCTTCAAAGGATCTGAGAAAAGTTGTCCATCATCTCCTTCCTCTGTCGAACGAGGGATTCCTCGAGCAACGTCTTGAAAGGATCTCTTGCTATGTCATATCTCTTTTCTTCTTTCATGGGATATTGCTTGGGTTAACGAGAGAGGTTGTCCTCAAGCGAAACTAGATCGAGACCCAAATCTCTATACCTTGACCTTGTCTAGGACTTTCTATGAGAAATGACAAGGAACAGACTGCTTTAATACCACTGATCCAGATTATGCTAAGAATGAAATGAGACAAAAAAAAAATATATATATATATATATATATATAGAAGAGAACACACAAATACAGTGAAACCCAACTTCTATTAATGAATAAGAGAGAAAAACATTGTAGAACACAAAATGGCAGAATGGGGTAGCTTATCTCTGAAAATAAGGAGATATTGACTATGCTTCATTCACAACAAGATTTACATAACACTCCATTGCATGCTTAAAGGGACTCCTTCACCTCGATTATATATGAGAGAGTGATATGAGAACAATTCCCATGATGCATGTTAAATAAATCGGACTAAGTCTATAAAATGCCATAGGCATGTAAAGAACTAGGACTTCTCAAGCGGTCACCCATCTCAATACTACTCTAGCCTGAGTGCGCTTAACTGCAGAGTTCGAATGGGATTTGGTGCATTAGTGCTATGTTGTAGGCATGTGCATAATACCACTAGGAAATC
Organism: Picea mariana; assembly: GCA_032191745.1. Lineage (NCBI taxonomy): Eukaryota > Viridiplantae > Streptophyta > Pinopsida > Pinales > Pinaceae > Picea > Picea mariana. The sequence goes on from JASDQU010880892.1 coordinate 54,358, forward strand.
ATTACATGATGTTTGTAATTAACAAATGAATATGGAATTACATTTCATTCCCCATCAAAAGGGTGAATATCATGGTTTATAAAAAATATAGGCTTGAAATGTTGATTCAATGGAAAAGGTGGATGACCACCAAGATCCACCTATATCAAAGGCTCCAAAGGAATTTTTAACATAAATAAAATCCAAAACCATAACTCTAGAAGATGAAAGGCCAAAAGGTTCACGGGCCCCGATAGGGGTAGTTGATACATCAAATTCCAAAGGGCATAACTTTTGCATATGATATTTGTTTGGGGAAATAGATACATCGTTTGAAAGGTCTAGCCGAGAAGAACACATTTTGATTGTCCCAGGATAGTTCCTTTTGCAATTTCCTGGGCCCAAAATTCCCAAAACAAATCGTCCCTCCTAGATCAATCCTCCCCCCTTAAGAAGCAATGGTCCCCATTGTGTCAAGTTCCCAGGGAAGCTTTTGTTGAACTATGGTGAGCTTCTTGATGTGTTGAATAATTTTTCCTACTTAGCTTGTTGAAGGATGTCATGAAACTATTTTTGGTGAGGTTGAATTTGTTCAACCAACCTGTTGTAGCTTGGCTTGACCGGGATGTGTGTAGGCACCCTCATAGGTGAAGAAACAATATCTTTCTTCTCTTCCACAATATGATTCTGTTGGATATAAAGGTCTTGGTCTGAGGATATAGTGGTTGCAATGTCCTTTTGTTCACTTTTTGAATAGATTGTGAAGAGGTTGAATTTTGTAGTATGAGATATTACCTTGTGACATTGTTTTGGTGGGAAAGTAGTTGAACTACCTATGGTATCCTGTAGAGTTGACCCCCCAGATTAAAAATGACACTATGGGGTCGAGACTCATAAACAACATGACGCTTCCACATATATGGTTGGCCCAAAATATTATCACAGACATCCAGAGGAGAAACATCACACAATACCTCATCCTTGAAGGGATTGTGTTACACATCAAAATTACTCATTACGACAATGACCTAGTGTCGTCGTTATCAATATTACAAGTGTCACATTTTGGTCACAAGTGTTGAAAGTGTCAGAAAAATCATACTGCCATACTATCTATGTCGTTCCTATAACGACATCGGAGGGATACTTGAAACACCTCAAACAACTGATTTGGAAGAAGAGGAATGAATTAACAAATTTTATAAACCTTTTTCCACTGGAAAATCCACTCAAAAGACATTTTTGGAGAGGAGCACTCCCCTATACACTGAAAGAGAGTGTTGGTGCTCTGTGCACCCTTTTAGGGAAGCGCTATAACGCTATGGTGCCCCTTTTGGGGGACTGTTGCCTTTCCTGAGAAAATTTTGGGTTTGTTGAGGAAAATCGGGGAAGAATCCTTCAATTCCTGAAGGTGGTTGGATTCGAATAGATGGTCAAGGCATGATATTAGGGAGTATCCTCAGCTGAAGGAGAAGGATCCTCAACTTATCCCAAAGATCTCTCAAGTGGTTGAGCCTCTCCAAGGCTATATAAGGGATCCTTCTCATGGTGAAAGGGGATGGAAAGTATTGTGAAGCATCTAACTTATGATCTCATGAGGAAGATGTCATTTGGAACATTAGCATTCCGTGTGTGGAATGTTTAAGCAAGGGTTTGGACAAGGAGAGTTGAATGAAGATGTTGCACTCACATCTATGGTTGTAAGTATTCTTCATTGTTGTTCTCATTAATATAACATGCTTGGCCTATTTCTTTCAAGTCTGTGTTCGATCTCACATGAACTTGTCTCTAGTAGATAGATTTGTTTTTGAGCTAATCCCAGTAGGGTAGGAAGCTGATCATATCTTTGTTTGTCTCTAGGGCTCATCGAGGAGTTTAGGATTGAATCTCAACTCGGACTGTGCAGGGACAAGCGTCGTTAAAAAGGTACGTCTTTTCTCCTTCCTCTACATACATTAGCTTATCTAGATCTAAAAGGA
>JASDQU010880894.1:8407-24922 GCA_032191745.1 Picea mariana
CACCAAACCCAACAAACAAGCAAATGAGGTTGATGTACACGACTGTTCAAGGAAACACTGTGCATGCACACAGCTTGTAGAAGGACATCACACGTATATACGCGACTGTCAAGCAAAAACCCACGTATATGTTTCAAAAACACAACTAGGAAAATGAGAAGAATGAAATACTCAGACCCAATGTGAACAGAGTTTGTCAAGACATGATACGACAATAAACACAATATGAACGAGAGAAATCTAAGGAGAAAAACACTCCAAACGCTAAGAAATAAGATTGAATCCCTAGTATGGTCGCCAATTGTGTTACGAGGAAAATCTCTCTATGGATGAGGAAAACCACAACAAATGAAAATCACAGCATAAATCAACTCTATTCTGAAGTATGCTATATAAACAAATATGATAGCAAGACAAGATAAAAGGCCTACCTCGTCCAGACGTTCGATGAATTCCACTTGACCCAAAGCAATATACATGCAACTAGTCCTCAACAACCAAACAAAACAAACATATGGTGATAATATATGATCTTATCACATTTAATAGAATAATCCATTAATATACATAACAAATACGCCCATGGAATAATAATTCAAATATTTGCAAGATATCAATTGGACAGGAAAAGAGTATTGATATTAATATATGATCAACAAAAGTGAAAACATTATAGACTTCCGTTTCGGCAAGGCTCAAAACTGAGAAACTAAGTTCCTTCTAGTTGGGCCTCCACCACTTCAATCCTCCACCAAAGGCAAGCTCATTGAAGAGAGACAAAAAAGTTCTCAATCAATAAGGGAAGAGCTTGGGGGATGAACACTGTGCTCAGACTTAAAGGACAAAGGGATGTAGGCTCAATATGAAGTGAATAATTTCTCTAGAGTAACTTTGTTCTCAAAGTTGAATTATTTCTCCTCTTTTCCATAGCTCGGAATTGGCCCATTTATAGCCTTCAAATGGAACTGAACGACTAAGTAGGAACGTTTCCAGTATATGGAAGGCCAAGTATCATTGATCTCTTGTCATGACATGGAAACTCGATACCATTTTTTCATTTTTGGGCACAAATCTCGATGTACGCAGGATGTAGTGGTGTAACTTGTGTATACACATGTTGTATAGTAGGAAAGGTGCGTATATGTGGAAAAAATGTATTTTTAGCTCTGGGATTTGTAAAAAATGGATTAAAAGTCTCCATAGGGAAATGGAAAAGGACCCTCTATGCAAGATTACATATGGTGAGGCAAATCTTTCTATAACAACTACGAGTGCAGGTTTGTTGGGAACTTTTCAAACCAAACATTTAATGTCAACCCCAAGTTTAAAATGGAGGTTAACGGCCCTTACCCTATTTAATGGGTGCATGGACTGAGACAAGTGTTGATGATTGCAGCTATGTGAGACATTCTCCAGCTTACAAACCTGTGAGATGTTGATCATTGCAGCTATATGAGTCTTTCTCTCAACTTACAAACCTAAGAGAAATCCCCTAAGAAGGGTACGTGGTTCCTGCTTGAGATAGAGCTAGGAACGTAGAGATGACCTCCTCCATTTAGAGAGTTGAGAAGAACTCCAGATGATTATCTAGTGGGAAAGGCGATCTATTGAATTAAGACATGCATGTGGCTGAGCAAAAGGTGAACATGTGAAATCCCAAAGTGTTGGGTGGCTCGTCATGTGAACATAAATGAAGATGATGTATTAGCCTCCTATGAGTAGCAGAGTTGATGAGAAGACTCCAAATGATTCTCCTATGTGAGGTAGTGGGAAAGAATATTTGTAGAGTGGACATGCATGTGGACGAGCACAAGTGAACGTGTGAAGATGTCATTCTTCTGTGTAATGCAGTGAACTAGATGTGTCCCTAGTCGATGAGAACCAGTGGGTGTATCTGATATTTTGTTATATATATTGTTCAAGATTCAGACCTACCTGTAACCCTAATTGTTATGTAAAGGGTACAAGTTGGCCCCACCTTAATGTGTCTAATAATAAATGTAAAATATAATTAATCTGATCAATAATAATAATAATAATAATAATGAATTATAATGTGACTTAGAGAGGTCGGCCCAGTTGAGCCAATAGACATTTATGTTGATAGGACAAGTCTAATATAAGTAAGGGAAGACTCCCCATTGTGGAATCATATCTTTCTTGTGAGTTTGGAAATTTCAACAAGTACACTTCTTTGGGAAAATGTGTGTGATCCTAGTTGCTGCAACATTTATGGTTATGGTTAAATGATAAAATGGAATAAACTTCATGGTTAACCTAACACATTGAAAAATCAACAACAAGGACACATGATTATGTAGAGTACAGTTTCAAAGTTCTTACCCAAGGGTGAATAAACTTTATGTCTTAAACTTATAAAGGTGAGTTGATAATATTTTAACATTTTCAGAAATGATTTTAGTGGATCATAAAAGTGTTTTCACCATTTACTTTATCTCAACTAGCTCTATATACTACATGGAAGGAAAAGAGCAACCTCATCCAAAATAAAATCCTCCGCGATTATTCATGAGAAGTGAGATGGGTAAGAATTATGCCACATAATCTCAACAATGAAAATGGAACCAACTCATATTAGTGTTACGAATGCTACAAATATGAACATGCAATGCCATGTCACTTTTTGATGAACGAAATCATTACATGCACCCAAATTGCATTGATATCATGACATTTTAGTGCCAATAAATGGGTCCACGAAATATTTCTTCCTAGATCCCAGGCTGCACTAAAACTAGATTTGTTACAATAGTTTGTAGATTTTTGTGCTACGGTTTTAGGGAAAAAAAGCAATATACATCCACGATAAACAACCCAAGATCATGGACACATGGAGTAGACCTTTCATGAGAGTGAGCTATTGTTTTGTCGCTAAAGAAAATAACCATAAGCATTATTCCAAAACTCAGTTCTATTGCAAGAATCGAGATAACAAATCCATAAATTTTAACCTGTTGCAAAGTCAAAAGATTGAACAACAAATTGTCATGCGTTTCCAAATATGGAGATATTAAAAAAAATATTAAAAAAACTTCTATACTGATCGAGAGTCAATACCTTTTGTCATTTTATTTTACTTTATCTTCAATTTAAATTACGTTTTGATTTATCTTTACTGTTTGAATTATAAATTAGTTACTTTAGTTTAGTTGTTACTTTTTTTAGTTTACTATAGTTTAGTTTTATTTAAATTAACCTTATTAGTCCCTACCGTAGGCATAGAGGGACTATATTGTTCGATAAATCGTTGATCTAGCATTATCTTGTGCGTTGACTAGAAATATTTCTCTAATGTCTATTGTTAGAACAAGGGAAGTGAAAATATCAATTTTTATATAATAAAAAGTATCATGTTTGTCAAGATCTGATTGGACAACAGATTGGAGGTCTTATTTCTCCCTTTGCTATTCCCAATGTAAAATATGTTTGGATTTCCAAAGTATTTGGTAGTATATGGTATTTTTTGAATCATAAATTTTGTTATGCATTTGTGGAACGTGGATTAATGCTAGCATTAGTTCGAATGTTTCCCTTAGCATTTTCTGCTGGGTGGAATACATTCTCCACGATATTGCTATGTCTAATTTTTCCTTTATTGTTGTGTTCTTTGAGAGAACAGTCCTGCCACACTGCATCTTTTCTTAAATTCTTTCACAGGCCTATGCCCTTCAATGGTCCTTACTGTCTTAACTGTTTACCTAAGAGCTCTACTAGTCTTAAATGTTTATTGTACAAATGCCTTGCAATACTGTTTTTTTCATGCTCGACATCCCTGCCCTTGTGCTCCATCCTTGCTCATTGTTTCATTCCATGATTCTAGTTCTTGTTTGATTCAATTTTGCAAAGTTGAGGTCCTGCACTTGCAGTTCGAGTTCTTTGTGGTTGTTCACTGGTTTGTTGTTCTTCAACTTTGCAAGTTGTTGGACCTGTTGTTGTGGTTTGCATTTTTTTTGGTGCTGAGGTCTTCTCGTCCGCTATTGATGGGTAAGTTTCCTTGTTCTTTCTGATTTTCAATATTTTGTTCCAAACCATTTTTATCTGTGTTGTTAGTTTTTGTTCCTAGAAACAATGCGCCTTCATATGACAGATGTCACGTCCATAGTTTTTTAGAAAATTGCAATGCAAAGGGCTTTACGAAAAGTAGTTGGGAGCTGTCAAAAGAGGGAACCATCGGGCGGGGTGTAGACACAGTGTATGCTTCTACTCTGTGGGGCGGAAAACTACGTCTGTCTATTTTCTTTTTACTGATTTAAGTTATGGTTTTATTTTTTTGCGATCTTTCTTCTATTTGGTTAAGTTTTCAGTGTCAGTCTGTTTTCTTCTCATCTGTTATGGGAACTAGGGGGGATTTAATTTGAGAAAAAGAAGGTTTAAAGATACATACGGGGATTGGTGCGCTATTTTTCTTTTCTTTTTTATTTTGATAGTTTTTATTTCTTGCCTGTTCTTTTCTCTGTTTTGATAGAAACTAAAAGTATCTAGAAAATAACTTCAAAATGACAATTGAAAAGATGAAAGAGGTAATAGATGTTGAGTCATATGAAAAAGATACACAACCCATTGTACATGACAACATTGATGTGGTTTTGCATAGGAATGGCCTTTTTAGATTGGATGCATTCTCGTATACTATTGGGGATTTCCTTTTCGATACATTCCAGGTTCTATTGAATTTCCGGTATTCATCAACCGAGCTGCGCAATGGATTGATAGATTATTTCTTGGCCTGTTTTAAAAATGGCAATGCTTGGGCTTTGCAGTCCTATGAATACGAACTGGAATCTGATTTTCTTCGGCAGTTGCATGGAATGCATGATGTGGCTACATATTTTTCAAAGATGCGGTTGTCTGCATCTCCAGTTCTGCCTGCACATCAAAGGGGACTTTGGGGAGATACATTTTGTATTCGGTGGCTATCTAACTAGATGAATATATTAGTTGGCATATGGTCATTGACAAGAAAAACAAGATATCTATTATTCAACAAAACTGCATCTGACAATCCATATTGCATCTTGTTCCGTGATGTCAATGCCCTCAGTGGCAATTATGAACCATTGTTGTACAAAAAAATGTCCATATGCAATATAGAAGGTCCTCATATCTACTTGTCCATTATTTGCAAAGACCTTCAATCACAATGAAAACAGATTTTGGATAGCATAGATTGCTATGGTTTACAACTGGCAACAAATGTTGTGTCTAGCTATGAAGATAGTCTGTTTAATACAATTTGTTGTTTGGTAGCAGCCAAGTTCGATGTTCAGTCGCTACATATTTACACTGTACAGTCCTTGTGCAATGTGATTATAGGGGACAACGAACAGGCTTTTAGGTGCTTGCATCAACACCTTTGCCCATATCTCATGGAAAATATGTCGACAGTTGGAAGTTGGCAGGAATACCTTATGAACATGGCACTTCCATATGAAGAAGGGAATATGGAGGGTTGTAGATTCTATTTGGAATGGTTGTCTATGGTATTCAGGGCGAAGATCCAGGTTTGGTCGGCCTCGCCAGCTGGCACTATCCATTCCCGGGTTATTGATTCAAATTATGATCGAACAATTCACATCCTGTCTTTGAAAATAGATACAACACATATCCATTATGAACCTTTCATTGGAGATATCAGTAGTTCAGGGTTGAGTGTGCATGCTACCCAAACGACATCGAATCTGCATACGCGTGGAATGTTTTTTAGTGAAAACGAGAGTCCTCCCGGTTGCGATATGGGCAGACAGGGCTTGAACACAAAAAACATGTGTAGAATTCATTTCAGTTGTGATGAGGCCATAGAGGGCTTAAAGAAAAAAGATAGAGTAAGTTATCACAATTTGAAAAAAATTATTTGTCAAATTCGTCTGACTTCTGATAAGCAAATAGAGGCTTTGAAAAAAAAATGTAAAATAGTTTTTTAGAAACTGGGTGAGAGTGAAATTCATCCCAATTGCCACTACGTCATCATCCCCTTGGGAAAGAAACGTAGAGTAAGTTACCACAACTTGAAAAAGGTCATGCGTGAGAGAAAAAAATACATTGCTACACTTCATTTTAAAGAGAAACTCACATATGACAATGTAAAGAAATTTGTTTGTGTAGAACATAACATAAACATGTGAGATTGCATATCCCAGAATGGTCATGCAACTATGGTAGTTCGTGTGTACAATTGCATGTCCCAGAATGGTCATGCAACTGTGGTAGTTCGTGGTGTACATGAAAAATAGGAAACAGTTTCTACCCATACTTCCCTGTGAAAAAAAAATGAAAGATAGACCTACGTGAAACAAATGAAAGACACTCCTTCCATTGCATGTGCAATTTGTGAATAATTGAATTTTTCAAAAAATAGTAAGTCTTTCATGCCTGATTTGCAAGTAGAATACCTCTGGCTGATAGCCCATGATAAACCATTTTCCAGTGAGAAAGTTTGTCTTCCATGCAAACGATCACATGAAAATGGAAAACTGCCACAGTTGCAACCCCTGACCGAATAAGATGTAATACACCACTAGTAGATGTAAATGCACTTATGGAACTTGAGGAGAGACTTGTCTCTCTGTGAATTGCATTTTCTAAAATCAAATCTTGGGGCTATAAGTGACCCCAGATGGGATTAATAGGATCAATTATTAATGTGCCTGTTTAGCTAGATGTTGTGCAAAAAGCATTGTCATAGTTCATTAACAATACAATTACAATCACTGTGGCTCTGAAAAGACACTTGAAATACAAAAATGTGTATCAGATAGGAAAAGTGCGTGTGCATGATGTTATGAAAAGCATTAAAGGAATTATGTTCCATGGCCCTGTACAAAGCAGAGAACATTTGTATAAATGCCAACTAGAACAATGTTCTCGCAGAAGAATGTGGCAACTCTGCAGAGATTCTCGAAAATCCTAGTGATTCTGATACAAGCGATGAATTGGAGAATGAAACACCTACTAAAACATTGGTCCATGGATTCACTGACTCACAGTGAATTCGTGACTTGTAAGACAAAATTGTTGAAATTGCACCTGGTGAGGGGCAACGCCCACTTGGAATATTCAAGGACAAATTCACTGAGGAAATGAACTTTCAAACACTATTCTATGGAGATCCACGTGGAACTGATATTACATAACAATTCATTTATCATAAAATAGTCCAATGGGAGCTACTACATTCAAGCGGTTACTTCTCCTATCACATAACAAATTTGTTTTTCAAAACAATGCGCATAATAATAGAGCAAGTTTTGTCCTGCATGTGGGTCCAAATAAGAAAAGGCTAGTTACAAGGAAGAAAGTTGTTGGCCAAGGATGTGAAGTACAAAGTAAACCTATAAAAAATTATGAAATCTGATATTGGATACATAGATTTCAAGAACATTTGAACCTCTCCTGACTATTTGCAACAAAACAATTTTATTTTTTTTGCAATGATCCGACAATTATGGCCGCCAACAATTTTCATCACATTTACAAGTACTGAGAATTGCTGGGATCCATTAGTGGCTTCCGTTTCTAACCTGCATAGTAATAGGAAATGTAAAAAAAAAACTGATACACTGCAAAATAACGAAATTGACTACCTCATAAGAAAACACTCGGTGACATGTACTCGATACTATAGACATAGAATAAATGCTTTGAGACAATTGATATGCCATGATGAAACATTTTTCGGAAAAATATCGGACTATTTTTTTGTGACTGAATTCCAGAATAAGGGAAATGAGCATGACCAGACACTTCTGTGGATAGAGGGTGCATCAGTCTATGGAGCTAATAACAATTCAGAGATTGAACAATTTGTGGATAGATACATAACATGAAATACAGATAATGTGGATCCAGACCTTGCAAAAGTCCATAGACATTACCATACAATAAGTTGTAGAAAAAGAAAAATCTCTCATTACAGATACAAATTTCTCATTCTTCCAAGGAGAGCTACAAGAATCATAGAGCCAGTTAGTTTAGAGGATAGTGTTGTTGTTGAGAAATCTAAATCCTTGTTCGAATTTCTAGAACAAGGAGGATTTGACGAAATGATGAGCTTTGATGCCTTCTTGACAAAGGTAAATGTATCAGAAGATGAGTAAATCCAAGCCATACAAATAACGCTTAGGCAACCAACACTTTTCCTTAAACGAAAACTCTCCCATATTTGGAACAACAATTTCTCCAAGGACATTCCAGTTATGTGGCAAGAAAATACAGATGCACAGTATGTGCTGAATGCATATGCTGCAAGATCCTACTGCACCTCGTATATGATGAAGATTAACAAATCTATGACATCTGCATTCAGAAAAATATGTAAAGAACATGAAAGAAGTCATATTGATGCCATACAAATGATACGCACCCTTGGAAATACATTGCTTATCTTCAACAAATGTCTGCTCAGCAAGCAATTCACATTGCCCTTTCTTTGCCCCTCACTTGTAGTTCAAGAAAATGTGTCTTCATAAACACATCTCCACTTGAAAAATGCACATTTATGATTAAACCATTGGTTTTGCTACAACAATAACCTCACAATTCAGATGATGTCATATGTCGTTCTATTATAGATTATTACATCTAGCATCCATCTCCTATTAGGCATATCTGCTTAGCAGAATTCGTACTACATTACAAAAAAAATGGTACACCTATATCAAAAAGAAAAAAACCCTCTGTTATACAGTTTGTCAAATACAATAAACATTGTTACTGAAAACTATTGTAGAGAAAAATTGTTGTTGTACATTCCGTTCCATGAAAATGAAGAGACATTAATACATAACTTCTCTACATGGGAGGCTGTGTATGTTTCCTTTGAGACTATAGTGCATATCAATGAAGCTACATTTACCTACAATGTTAATCCAACATGGGGCAATCTAGAAGTTGCACTTAATGACCTATAAAACCTTGGCGATCATGATGAGACATTCTAAAACAAAAAAATAAGCATAACTCCTTCTGAGTCCTATGACTTACAAGCGAATTTTCCTCGTCCTCCAGTGACTGAAAGTGAAAAACGTATCAACCTTGGTTTTCAAGTTACGAAACATCCTTTCCTGAATAAAAATAATGAATACCACAAAATAAGATGTTTGTTGAATCACGAACAAAAAACAATTGTAAAGGACATTGCCCTTAAAAAACGGTTGAACATGAACAATCTTGTGCATGTGTTCCTTACAGGCGGAGCAGGAATAGGCAATACATTCACAGCTAAAGAATTGTTCCAAATTCTTATACGAATCTATGATTCAAACAATTGCTCTGATCTTATGAAACGAAAGGGCCTAATAGTTGCATACACAGGAAAAACTGCATACAATGCTGGTGGAACAACAGTCCACTCTGCATTTTTAATTCCTTTTAACAAGTCATAGTTTCTTCCACTTAGCAAGGAAATGTTGGATACATTATCTAAGATTTATGAGGAACTCCAACTTGTATTTATAGATGAAGCATCTTTGATTGGCATTCGGTTCTTGTATTCCATTGACAGTCGACTAAGAAGCATAAAACATGTGCAAACCAAATACTTTAGAAACATTGACATGATCTTCTGTGGCGATCTTTACCAGGCACAAACCATCCAAGATTCTTTGATATTTGAAAAACCTATCGTTAACATGGAAACAATGACCCATGAATTCTGGAGAGACAATATTAAATTCTTTGAGTTGCATACTACAATGTGCCAGACAGATGAAACATTTATTGCAATTTTGAATAGAATGCGCACAAACAACCAAACATATGATGACTTGACCTTTATCAATTTGAGGTGCTTATGGCCTGCACCAACAGATACAATGTTCCCTTACCTATTCTAAAAAATAAGGATGTTTCAAAGAATAATAGCCACATGCTTTCGCTCATGCCTGGCGATGATATCATCATCAATTCGATTGACTTGGAAGAAGAAAACCATGGAAATGTCCCACGTCATGAACATTCAGTCACTTTACCTTTGCACCTTGCACTGAAATTAGAAATGCTAGTTGAAATATATGCCTGTAACTATGATTCACATGATGGCTTGGTGAATGGTGAAGATGGAATACTAAAAGGCTATATGAAGACAAAAAAAGTAGATGTCCTTTCGATTAAGTTCCATGAACTGCATATAGGCAAATGACAAGCAATAAAGTTGTCTTATCTATATAATTCAAACATTGCAAGTGATTGGAATCCTATTTTGCGAATATCAAAGCCAGTATCGACATCAACAAAGACAGGTCAACTAAATATTCCTAAACAGTTTCTGATTAAACTTGCATGTGCACATACAGTCCACAGATCACAAGGACTAACACTTGATAATGATGCATTTCATCATGCTGGAATTCAGATACATGGACTTGTATACACAGCACTGTCTCGTGTCAGAAGCATAGACTCCTTGTATTTAATAAGTCCTCTGACAAAAGATAACTTGAAAGTGAAACAGAAATTTGATATTGAGATGGAACGATTGAGGACCACCGCAAAATGGCAACTGCATTATGCTTAACAATCCATACAAACAAATTCATCTGTATCAATTCTCTCGCTTAACACACACAGCTTAAATGCACACAAGGATGATATACTAAATGACTATGATTTAATGCAATCCAATATTATGTTCTTGCAAGAAACACACACAGCATTATACATGTAGAACAAACAATTCCCAAATCACAATTGCATATCAAGTTACATTAGACATGGGGTGATGATACTAGTGAAAAAACATGTACCAATTTTGGACCACATACATATCGAAGAAAAGAATGTTGAACTGGTGCTTGACAATTTTTTTTCCCATGGAACAGAAGTTGCAATACTCAATCTATATGTTTCTCCCCATGCAACATTATCCAACATAGTAAATGCTATTTTCAATGCATTGGACCATTTCCATCTGAATGGATCCATTGTACTTGTAGGAAACTTCAATATTGACATGCTACAAAATACTGGCAAAAGAAAAGAATTGCAAAACTACATGTGCAAATACAGTCTGCGTTTTGTTCTGAACAACACAACCCATCTGCAAAACACACTTATTGACCATGTCTGGTCCAATGTGCCCATTTTTCAATATAGTATGTTTGTCTTAGACACATATTGGTCTGATCATGATACAATTGGGATTGCACTTGAATTATGACATATACATCAAACTTATTGCAAACTCATATTTATATGATTCAAAGCATATATGTATCCCTAATTTCTGCACATAGTATTATGGTGAGCATACACACGGTCTTCTACTCTAATTATAAAATATACATTGTGCAAAAAAAGAAAAAATAAGGTACATCCTCAAAAAAACTATTTGTGACTCTATTCATCTTATTCATTTTTTTTTTTGTATATGTACATAGTAGTTGCCTTTTCCTTAACATCTGAGCTTATGTTCATATCCCTTTTGTTTTGTACTTTTGTTGATATAAACATAAAGGAAAACTAGAAGGCGCAAAGAACTCTTACCCAGAGATGTACATGAATCAATGCAAAGGTGAATTCTTTTTCTGCCTGTGTTCCATAGTAAACAATTTTTCCTTTACTTTCTCTGAATTTGTTAAACTTGTTTGCGGGTATGTTTTATTTTTATTTTTTCTTTTTCTTGCATCGAGAAGCCACTACATTGCACATTCACCATCCAGCAGAACTGGAATGTTGAGACAACCAGCCCACAAGTCCATTTCTCAATATGTATATCACCCAACTATAATTGTTATTTCCGGGACAGAGAACATTAGAGGCACAGTGTGCAGCTCGCAAGTTCACGATACAAATAAGTGGCTAAGTATAGAATAAGGGATCTATGCATCATAATAAATTTGTAGGGCATCGAACAATAGAGGCCTGTTTCTAACACCGTCAACCCGACAACACGTGATGCACAAACTGTACATGCTCTATAAATTCTCAGCCACTTGACAAGTCCTCTTGTCAATTTGTATATAGCGGAACTGTATGTGCTATTTGCAAAACACAAATCAATAGAGGCCTATTTTTTGACCCCTCCCGTCCAAGAACCCACAAGTATGAAATGTGATATCGGTACACGATCTATAAAATATCATGTCCATACTTTATAAAGGAACATATTTACTTTTGCCTCATTTCTACACACACTGATCTTGTAATCACGGACTTGGTGTTGCACATGAATTATGAAATGTGCAGTTAGACTCGGACGGAGCCCTTTGTTTTGCTTAGGAAATTTTGAACCTGCCAGCCTGAGAACCCAATTTCTATATGGAGGAAATCGGCCTAATGTACAGCCCGCAAATATGTATTGCTCATTTGTGGGAGCCCACCAACCCTGGAGTAGAATGATGAGCCGATCACCTTGCAAATATGTTTCTCAATTTATTATCATAAGATATTTGTAAGGCACTGAACAATAGAGCATCGGTTTTGACCCCGCCAGCCCGAGAACCTACAATCTAGAAACTGTAGATGGTCTATGAAATCTTGGCTAGCTCGCAAGTCCACTTCTCAATTTTTATATTGTGGAACTTTGTGTGCTACTTGTAGAACATTGAACAATAGAGGCCTCCTTTTGAACCTGCCCGCTCGAGAACCCACAATCCTGAACTATGCACTTTCAGACTTAGCTATTCCTTCCTTGCTTGCTCTTCCTCATGGCCATTATCTTTGCACGTGTGCATATTAAAAAACAATGTTTATATATATATATATATATATATATATATATATATATATATGTATGTATATATGTCTTCTTTATAAATCTTTAATGTTAACAGGTCATCATGCAGCTACCGTCTAAGTTGTCATTAATGCGCACAAGGCTCAAGAAGTTTTGCCATTAATGAAATTTTTGCGAAGCATTTTCTTCTCCCATCCCAATTTTAATTTCAATTTCCATGGAATTTCATTCACACGCTGCCAACTTGCTTCCTTCACTCAACCTCCAATCGCTTCCTAGTCTTAAATTCAAATACCATGCAATGTTGTTTACATGCCGCCGGCTTGGTTTATTCATGAAACCTCCAATCTTAAATGTTCTTCGTTGTAACCCTCACCTTCGCACTTCTAAGTTTTCAATAACTATACTTTACTTCTAATAGGTCACCATACAACACACATAGATATTTTCATTAATGAGGAGATTTTCTATTCGCACGCATTAAAGCAATGTTTGCAAGGGGTTATATTATCCCCTCCATTTCTTCATTTCAAGCAGTGTCTGGAGCCAACCAACCTTCTGATAAACTACTGCCAGCAGCTCCACAATATTTTTGTAGAGATATTGTGAAAATCTTCCTCTAGAGCTTCCCGTGCAGAAGGACAGAAAAAGAATTGTAGGGGAGGCGGAGCAGCCCAAAATTTACCATCAAAACATGGATCTTGACGCCGATCTGGAAAGCATATTCTACAACCTTGATCAGCCCACACACACAATTTAGCATGCCTGCTCAATGGACATGGTTGGTACCGAAATTTTTAACGAAGATGAATCCTTTGTATTCCAAAGCATTCTTTTTGAAACCGAATCAAAAAAATTAATCATTGAAAAAAGAGATGTAAAAAATAAGAAAAAAAAACATCGTTCAGAACTTGACCTTGTCAATATGCATGCATCCAAAATCTCCAAACTTCATAGGAAAACTGGAGATGCTCTTCATGATTCCATAGGAGTCATTGAAGCCGAAAATGCTAGACTAAAGAACTGGATTAAGGAATTAGAGGAAGCTTTATTTCCTATTCCATTGCTTGGCAGTTCCTTGGAAATATCCATGCCTGTGACTACGTGCACCCTTGTAACAAATCTAAAAGGGTCCTCCATATTCCTTTCACCTTGTAGAGGATATGTGGAGAAAAATATCAACAAAAGAGTAGAATTGATTGCCAAGGCCTGGGAAACATCATAGAATATGGATTCCCTAGGGAGCACGACACATAACTTGCTCCTACTTCTGCAGACGGATTTAAAGAATGAATAAACTTTCTATGTGCACTCAGTCATACCTTTCGCCTTTCATGTCAATAACATGCCAGAGACAAGAAGAAGACAACATGATCTCCTGTCCAAAAAAAGTCTCACTCAATTAGAAGCATGTTGGAAACAGAAAGTGAAGAACCTGTATCTAATCGTGCAATCGTGTGAGCAAGCAATATCAAAGAAAGAAAGATTATTCACAAAGCTCACCAAAAACGACTTAGAAGGAAAGACAAACATCTTCTAGGACCCCATCTCAATCCTCAACTTGCTGACGTTAACCAAGCAAGCTTTTGATGAACAAGTTGATAATTTGAAGGCCTTGTCTTTAGAAAGTTTTTACAAAATTGTTGAATATCATGAAGAAGAGGTGGACAACTAGATAGTCGGGTATTCGCTATAGAATGGAGACATTCACGAAGGTCTGTGTAAACTTTCAATTGATCTAAGCGAATTAGAAAATGAAGTTTTCAATCTTCGAATCTGCAATGACATCAATGTAGCCCCCTAGAGAAGCTTTATTGAAGAGAACTTGAAGTGGATAAACCACAAAATCTAACAGGAAAATGCATAAATCCTATTTGTATCAATCCAGTTATTGAAGTGGGCTTCCCACAAAAACCAGCAAGGAAAGGCATGACCAACCAAACACAAAAATTACTTATACGTACCATCCCTGTAAGTGTATAGTGATAGTCCTTTCTTTATCAATCCATTTGTTCATTTTTTGAGTATAAATCTATAGGAAAAAACTCATCTTCCCATTTCTACTTTTCAATTATTACATTCTAGCATGTCCAACTTCTTTCCACACTCCTATTTCTTGTACATATTTCTTTTATGGTCCGCAGGATCCCCAATCCCAGTCTATATGACAAACGCATTTACATTTCTAGGGATATGTAACAAACTATTTGTTTTTCATATATTCCAAATAAAAATATTCTTTTGTCTCCTTATATATTTATGTCTTCCTGGATTTTTTATCTTCAGCTATGCTGAATGTGAAGTCATTCTGTTTATTTTATCTCTATTCTCTTTTTTTGTTTTTTAAAATAAAGTATGACATAAATCACTCACTCAAATTCGACATATCATATTTCACACATATATATGTTTTTTTAAATTTCCAGGAATATGTAACACGTTTCATTTTTTCCTATTTTCAGCCCGCCAACTCGACAACCCGCGGTCCAAAAACTGCCTAAGTATGTAATCTGGGCTTTGTCACACTATATAGAATGAGGGCTCCATACATGCTCTATAAAAGTACATATTTTGTATGTATAAAAGTAAATATATACTTTAAAAAAATATGTTTTTGGTATGTACAATTTATGCTCTCCAGGAACCTATAGTTTGATACATTCCAATTTCTTGTATCCACAAGCCCTATTTTAAAGAAAACTAATTTGGGAATTCTATTTATTTGGTCCTCCTGTCCACCACCCTCTGTAACAGACATTGGTACTATATTTTTTGTACATTTTTCCACCACCGTGTGTAAAACCTATGTAAAGAAAAGTAATTCCCAAATATTAAATTTTTGGGATACGAGCCTCTTGAAATTCAAATAGTCCGAAGGTCCCATTATCAATTTGTACATCACAGACCTCTCGGTGCTATTTGAAGGTCATGGAACAACATAAACCCTATTTTCAGGTCTCCAGCCTGAGAACCCACGATCCAAAAACTGGCTAAGTATGGAATGAGGGTTCCATCTATCCTCTAATTTGGGAAGGCTAGTTTTCCTCCTGCTTTTATGTGTTCCTAGATTTTTCATTTTCAGAATGGACTATGACATAAATCACTTACTCAAATTTCATATATCAGATTTCACTTATATATATATATATATATATATATATATATGTTTCTTTAAATTTTCAGCAATATGTAACACGTTTTATTATTATTTTTATATAAATGTCGTAAAATTGTGTTCACTACTTTATTTCTACTCAAACATAAAGAGATTGTCATTTCTTGCATCTTTGCAACATGTCATGCACAATGTTTGTCAAAAAGGACCTTAAAATTAAAATAGTCTGCAAGCCTGCTTCTCAATTTGTACACTGTGTATCTCTGCCTGCTCTTTGTAGGACATGGAAYGAGGGCTCCATCATTGTTCTATAAAATCTCATCCCCATACATTATGACAGTATATATTTTGTATCTATAAAAGTAAATGTCTACTTTAAAAAATTACGTATTTGCTATGTATAGCTTATGGATTGCAGGAACCTATAATTTCATAAATTTCAATTTCTTGTGTCGAGGAGCCCCTGTTTTAAAGAAAACTAATTTGGGAATGCTATTTATTTCATCCTTCTACCCATCGCCCTATGTAACAGACACTGGTACTATACTTTTTGCCCTCTTTTCCACCAGTGTATGTAAAACCTATGTAAAGAAAATTGATTCACGAATGTTGAATTTTTGGGACATCAACTCCTTAAAATTCAAATACTCTGCAAGTTTGATTCTCAATTTGTATATCGCAGAAATGATGGTGCTATTTATAGGACACG
>JASDQU010880894.1:28038-43197 GCA_032191745.1 Picea mariana
ACTGGTACTATACTTTTTGCCCTCTTTTCCACCAGTGTATGTAAAACCTATGTAAAGAAAATTGATTCACGAATGTTGAATTTTTGGGACATCAACTCCTTAAAATTCAAATACTCTGCAAGTTTGATTCTCAATTTGTATATCGCAGAAATGATGGTGCTATTTATAGGACACGAAAGAACAAAAGCGTGATTTTCAGGTCCTCAGCCCGAGAACCCATCATCCAAAAAATGTCTAAGTCGAGAAACCGCTTTTTTAAAGAAAACTAATTCGGGAATCATATTTGTTTCATATTTTTCTCCACCATCCTATGTAACAGACGTCAGTACTATTATTTTTTTTTACTCCAGCAGAATATGTAAAAATGAAAACTAATTTTGGAATGCTAAACTTGTTCGACACGAGCGCCATCAATTTCAAATAGTCCACAAGTTTGTTTCTCAATTTGTATATCGCAGAACTCCACGAACTATTTGTAGGCCACAGAACAACAGAAGCCCAATTTTCAGCCCGCTAGACCGAGAACCCACCATTCAAAAATTCTAGTCCTCAAAGCAGCATGTCAATTTGTATATCACAAAACTCTTGGTGGTATTTGTAGGCCACAAAACAACAGAAGCCCAATTTTCAGCCCACAATCACGACAACACCCAATGAATCTTCCATGCATGCTCTATATATCTACTTCATCAAATTACATATTTGATTTTTGTAGGCCAAGGAACAACAAAAGGCCAATTTTCAGCCCCCCTATCCCGAGAACCCATGATCCAAAATTTAAAATATTTCGCAAGACTGCTTTTCAATTTGTATATCGTGAAACTCTCAGTGCTATTTCAGCCGGAACAGAACAAAAAAAAATCAATTTTCAGCCGGCAGCCCGAGAACCCGCGATCCAAAAATTCAAATAGTTCGCAAAACTGCTTCTCAATTTGTATTTTGTGGAACTCTTGGTGCTATTTGTAGGAAACATAACAAAAGTAGCCCAATTTTCATCCCAGCACTCCAACAACCTAGAATGAAGTTCCCGTGCCTTTGTTTTAAAGAAAATTAATTTGGTATTGGTAGTCTTTTTATGCTTTTGTTCATGAACCTATGGGAGCACAATTTTCAGCCTGTCAGCCTGAAAACCACAATGGTCTATATATCTACTTAATCAAATTACATATTTGGTATCTAGAACCTCTTCTTTGTAACATACATACTCCCTTAAATATCAAATAGTCCACAACTCCAATTGTCAAATTGTATGTTGCAGAACTTTGGGTGAAATTTGTAGGCCACAGAACAACAAAGCCTGAATTTTAACACACCAGCACGTTACTACTATTTCTGTGTATTTTCTCCATGACCATATGGAAAGCATATCTAAAGAATAGTACTTCAGAAATGCTAAATTTTTTGGACACCATGCCCTTAAGATTCTAATTGTCTGCAACTCTGATTGCCAATTTGTAAATTGCGAAACTATCCCTGCTTTTTGTAGGGCACAGAAGAACATAAACATCCCGAGAATCTTCCATAAAAAATATCGCTAATTATTGAATCAAGACTCCGCCTTGTAAAATTACATATTTGTTTGTATAAATTATGCTATTCAGGAACGTTTCATTTCATAAATTTCGATTTCTATTCTATGCAGGAATTCTAATTTTTTTTGCTGGTTTTTGTCAAGAAACCTATGTAACCCACATTACCACTATTTTACCTATTTTTTTCCCACATACCCATGTACTTCAGCTTCCTTCCCACATGTTTGAACTCCTTCACATTTATTCCCTTTCCTGTGGATGGGGTGCTAGTAGAGCACACGCATTGAGGACAACAACCAGGAGCAACAATCTGTGGTGCCGATGATGTGACCACTGCATCCAACTCACTCCCAACTGCCTAATCAGTTCAAGTTCAACTCACTTGAGGCATGGCGCCATTACTCTCAGTGCACCCTGCTCTGCCTTTGCATCCTTTTGACAGACCAACACCCTCACTGTGCCTTTACTCTGCGCGTGCGGCCGTTTATGGAACCTAACCAACTGCCCGACCTATTTCAATTTCTCCTGTGGGTCCAGATGGCTCATTCTTTCCTGATTTTTCTTTTTAGAGCTCTACTTCCTGCCTATCCTTTCCCTACTTTGCATTTGTCCTACCCTGCTCTGTTCCTGCCACATTTTATCTCTCCCACTATCCCAAAGATGCCCTAGCCACAAAGGAAGTCCAAAGGTTGACCATGCTACCAGCCAAACTGACCCCGCCTGGTCCTGTGTCCCCTGCCTGCTCCCTCCCTGTTATCCTCCTCCTCTTCAACCACCTCGTCCTACTCCCTGGCGTAGTCGACTCAAATTCCCATATCTCTCCCACCACTTCCTATGTCCCTTGCCAACATAATGGAGGATATGGACTACTCAGGGGCCTCACTGAACAACAACCTAAGACCTTTAGCCAATTCGACATATGTTTCACACCCAAGCCCTTTGGCCCCTCCCAACTCTCCGACCACCCAGTCGCTTCAGGACCAACTTCATGACACCCAATTTTAGATGGATGGTCCAGAATCAAGTGAAAATTTGCAACGAAAACCCCAATCTCGAGCGGGCTCCAATGTTGACCCAGAATATGAGAGGAAAACAGGCCTTGCACTAGTGCAGATCCTGGTATTCGACCTGCGTCGAGACATGGACGACCTTCGATTCTACCTACAGACCCTGGATGAAAAAGCCTCTTGACTCCTGTAGTTTCTCTCTATGTTACAAGGTGCTCATCTCCTCGCACCAGAGGCAGCCCAATCAGCAACAACCCAAGCAGTAGCAACCTCGGCACCAGTGTTGCCACCGAAAAATTTGGTCCACGTAAACATGGATTAGGAGGACCAGGAGCTTCCATCACGCCTGGAGGACATCCAGAAGGAAGAGCACCTGCCATAAGAGACGGAGAACGATATGCAAGTGGACCGCACACGAGTCCAGGAGGAGTCGCCTCCTCCCTCAGACACGACATTTCGCACCTTTTGCATGGCCGTGTCGCCTCAGTACAACCCATACCGGTGATCTCTATTTTTTTTGTCTATTGTTTTTTCATGTGCATGCCAACCTTTCATGCATTTGTCCATGGTTATTATAATTAGGCTATCTACACTTTCCACAGTTCTAACTCCCACCCTTACGGGCCAAAATTTTGAACTCTTTTTACATCAGTGACAATCTACACTTAAGTTATGAAGCGATTTGGTTGGCTGAGCTGGTTTTCCCTCAGGGCTGCTCAGTATTTACAGCTTGAAACCATGGAAATTCTTTGTACTCCTTCATTTTGATAGACTTTTATACAATCTTACTTATTAAAAAAAATATTGAATAAAATTTAAAAAATTGCTTATACTATTCATTAACTAAGACATGTTATAGCATTATATAAATTACTTTAAATATCCATACAACGTTATAATATTCTATAAATTGCTATGTGTCATGTATATCATGAAATTGTTTGCTGCAAAATGTATATCATGTAACACACTGGACATGAAAAGTGTGAACCCGGGACTCCACCAACCCACAACTTTGTATTGTTCAATACAAAATGTATGAAGTTTTATAGCACCGTAAAAATTACTATAAATTTTCGTACAATGTTAAAATATTCTATAAATTAGTGTCTCATGTATATGACGGAATTGTTGGGTGAAAAATTCCTATTGTATGCTAATTTTTTGGTCTTCAACGACGTTGATGTTTTAAATGTTTATCTAATTTCCAGAGATATGTGACCGACATTATTTATTTTATAATAAGCTTGCATAGTTAGCGAGCTCGCTGGTCAATTTGTATAGGGCACGGAACAACAGAGGCCCATTTTTGAAACCGACAGCCCGAGAACCCACGATCCAAAAACTGGCTAAGTATGGAATGACCGCTCCGTCCATGCTCTGTAAAACATGTGCAAAGAAAACCAATTTGACAATGCTATATCTTTTTTGTCCAAAAAAATCCTTAGTTTTAAAGAAAAATAGTTTGACAATGCTAATTTTTTGGTGTTTTTCTCCACGAACCTATGTAACATACCTTATTACTATTCTATTGTATAACTAACATTATTAATTTCTGATAAATTTCTATAGTCCAACACTCCGCCTGTCATTTTGTATATCGCGGAACTATCAATGTTATTTGTAGGCCACAGAACATAAGAGGCCCAACTTTGAACCCACCACCCCGAGAACCCACGATCCAAAAACTGGCTAAGTATGCAATGACGACTCCGTGCATGCTCTATAAAATCTCATCCCCATACTTTATAAAAGTACAAATTTCGTATGTATAAATCTAAATATATATTTTATACAAGTACATATTTTGTATGTATAAAAGTACATATTTCATATGTATAAAATTATATATTTACTTTACTATTTTCTGCATGCAAACCAAATCTACTTCAACTTTCTACCCACGTGTCTCTAATACCTCACATTTACTCCCATCCCAACCTGGCAAGGACTTCGCTGCCATGCAACACTGTTTGTTTAGTTTTATTTTGTTTTAGTTTAGTTTTTACTTTAATGATTAGATTTGAAATTTAATTATTTTCTTAAGTTTTTGTTTAAATTTAGCTTAATTCTTTTACGTTTCTTTTTAGCTTTAATTTCAATTTATTTTAACTTTAAAATAGATTGTAGTTTGATTTTTTCTTTATTATTTTATATTTTAGTTGTTAGATTTTAATTTTGGATTTTCCTTTTACTTAGTTTAATTTAACTTTTTAGTTTAAAAGTTTTAGTTTGCTTTAGTTTTTTTTTAATATAATTAGATTTTATTATGATTTAATTTGATATCGTTACTTTTAATTTAATTTTATATTTAGTTTCTTGTATTATTAGGTTTAATTTTGATTTTCTTCTTTTTAAATCATATTGGTTTTAATAATAGTCTATGGTTTGGATTGCAGTCTTTAAAAGTGGACGAGATCATGGTAGACGATTTGAAGGAATAAAATCATGAAAGAAAACAAAATCAAAGGGTTTATAAAATAAGAATGAGCTTCAAAGAGAAAGAGGAAACTAGACTAGGAGAAACAAGGCTTACATTGTCATAAAGGCTTCTTCTTTGAAATTTAGTGATCAGAGAGGGAGAATGTGTGAGGATTTTAGAGAACAAAAAAATGAGCCTAAGGCATGAAGAAATCTATACTCATACAATTTATTTCATGATATCATATGTGTATAGAGTTTGAAACGAGTAATCGTGAGCTTATGTAGTGTTGTCAAGTGTAGGAGACTTGTTAAAAAACCCTAAGGTTTTTCTATTGTAATTGATTTTGATATTGTTATCGTCTTTAGAGATAATGAAAATTTTCTCTTTTTTTTGTTTAAATTATATTCTAGATAAATATGAGTTTTCATGTTGTGCACTATTGCCAATTTATGTGAAGTTATGTTTGAGTAAAACCATCGACAAACTACTTTTCATGGTTGGTTTAGATTGGACGAAATGAAATCATTGAACACAAATTTTCTTATGGATCAATTCTTAGTAACTATTTACTAGGTTGATTTCTCATATGTATTTGTCTTAACGATTGTTTGAATATGTGAACTTCTTCCATAGTTTAACAATCTATCTTTATTTCATCTTTCATTGATCCTCCACAACAGAAAGTGAGTATGCACAATTGTACTTTTCTCAGTAACTATTTACTGAGTTAAGTTGAATGTCTATTCGTGTTAATAATTATCAAGTTGCATGATATATTTCTACATCTTGATAGCTTACATTATCTCATTCTCATTTTCCTATTATTTTCCTTGCTCCTAACTAGGATACACGAACTAATTCTATGTCCTAGTAAGGATAGTTTAGATTTTAGAATAGTATTATATTAAGCCCTTTCTTTTCTGCATTCTAGATTAAAAGAGGTACAAGGAAAGTCTCCTTTCAAGGAGAAATTTATAAGAGGTTATCGAACCCTCATATCGGTTGGAATCACCACACCAAATGGATAAGGGCCTAATCACAACCTTGACCGGGTGATCTCCTTATGATTTTGATCATGGTCAATTTTGACCATGAACAAAAAATTATACACATTTTTATCGACATTTCACAAGGAATTAAATGGTGTACTATGTTTTTGAGATTGAGCAGTGTAGAAAAATGTCATTGTAAAATACAAGGATTTGAGCATTAATAAAGAGATCTCTATTGGAAGAGGACCCAAAAACATAACCCAAATTTGTTGAACTCCGCTATCAAACTTGTGTATGCGATTTTAATATTGTTGCTCTATTTACGCTCAATTGTTTTTCAAGTTATTTATTATTAAAGTGTTTCTGGATAGATAAGTATTTCACATGTAAATTGCAAAATAGTTAAGTGATCATTTTCATTTTGAAGATCCAGTATATGCTATTATGTATTTAATATTAATAGGAATGTAAGGATTTTTTGAATCAAGTTGGTATCAGAGTAAGGTCTGAGAAGAGTTTGTGAGTGAATTATTACAAGATACAAATCCAATCAAGGAGAAGGAAGGATTGCAAGTTACAATATTGATATTGGTTCAAGAATTTTTACTTGTAGAAGAGAAGTGACTTTGTCGAGAAAATTGGGTCCTTACAACTCTGAAGATGATTTCTTCAAGGATTTTAATTTAATGAAAGCCATGGTGGAAGAAATGTATTAAGGAGGTAATGAAGGTGATCCTTCAAAACCCTCCTCACCATCATCCTCGTCATCATCTTCTTCCAAGGGAAGTAAACATTTTTCACATAAAACGAATCCATCTAAGAAGACAAATCATAATTTTATTTTATTAAAATTCAATATCAAGTTTGAATTGTCGAGCTATTATGGAGAATTGAATGTCAATAAATTGGACAAAAGGACCAAGAAATTATAGGTATATGGTAGGGTTCAAAAGATCGTGGTGATGTTGCAAAAATACAATTAGCTTCTCTTCAACTAAGTGGAACAACCTTAATATAGTGGGAGAGTAAGATGCAAGTTGATCTTGTTCAAAAGGGTAAAGTAATATCTTATTTGGATAAGTTTACTATGGCTATAAGAAAAGAGTTCTATCTATAATATTATACTCAAATGGAAATGATGGAATGGGAGCATATAAGGAAGGGTAAAGGCCAGGATATTTAAGCATATACACAAGAATTCAAAATAAAGGAATTATCCTTAGGGATCGGTTGTATGCCTATGAAAATGTTCTAAAGTATATTGGTGGCATGCAGTCATATATTTGTCACACTATTTCACTTTTTAACCCTACTAACATTGATAATGTATCGGTCCAAACTACACATATGGAGGCTAGTCAGGGTAAGCATGTGATCGAAGATAAAAATCCATACAAGTTCGAGAAGAAACTAAAAGGTAAATGGAAGAGTAAGAAGTCAAATATAGTAAAACAAGTTGAAGACATACCTACATGTTCTCACTATAAGAAAGATGGAAATGATGAATCACACTATTGGAAGTTGCATCCAAAATTATGACCGAAAATTTTCAAGAATGAGGGGAAGCAAAAGATTGTTTCATCAACTCAACGGGATCTAGGATAAGATTTTGAAGATGAATATAAGATATGGTAATAATAATAAAAGGTATATCTTCTATAAATTCTAATCCTTCAATTCAATCCACCAAATTGGAAAGTGATGATGATCAAAAAAAAACAAGAAATATTTTTCATGTCAGAGTTATAGTCAAGCATACAAGAGTAGATACTTTATTTTAGAGTGGATCTCAAGTTAATTTAATATCTAAATAAGTTATTAATAAGTTGGGTTTGAAGACGACACCTCATAAAAATACATATCCATTAGGTTGGGTGTGTGAAGATGCTAAGTTGCAGGTGACAAAAAAATGTAAGATAAGATGTGCAATTACAACTAAGTTCTTTGAGAATGTTGAATTAGATGTGTGTCTCTTGACATTTGAGACATTGTCTTTGGTAGTCCCTATCTATTTGACATGAAATACATATTCTATCATGAAGAGAATACATATCATCTTTTCAAGAATAAGGTTTAGTATATTGTCAGAGCTCATCATATTGAGACTAATGTTTCTTTATTGAGCACAGGAAAAATGAAGAGACTTGTGAGTGAAAGTAAATATTTCTCTCTCATGATAGTGAAACAAAAAGAAGAATATATAATAGATTCTTTATCAAGTTGTGTTAGAAATCATAAACATGAATTGGTTAAAATCATATCTAAATATGATGAGTTATTGCATGAATCTGCAAGGCAGGGATGATTTTAAGGATAAAAATTTATTTTAAAATGTAGAAACCTTGGTGAACCATACTAATCCTTGATATGACAACTATAAAAATTTTTGCAATATTTTTGTAAAAATATTCAAATTTCTAAGGATTTTATATAGTTTGTGTACAATTTTGGCGATTTTTAAGGTAAAATAATTTTATTCTATAGAATTTGGGCGAATCATTTTTTGAGTAGAGAATCTTTATTTGGAAAAAACCTTGAAAAATTAGTCCATGAGAGAAATTTAGCCCCTAAAATCATCCATGATGCAAGGTTTCCTCCTAAGAGGGAGGTTCAACATGAAATATATTTGTGCTAGGATGCTCGTGTTCCAAACATTTGAATGTATAGGTATTCAATGATCAAGAATGAAGATATTAAGAAGAAAGTTCATGAGTTTCTCTATAAAGGAATAATCATGCCAGCTTCCTCTCCATGTAGTTCTCTTATTGTATTAGTTCCAAAGAAAGATGTCATGTGGAGGATGTATATTGAATTCCAAACCCTGAACAAGATTATGGTAAAGAACTATTATCCTCTTGCTACGATTGATGACTTATTCGATCAATTAAAGAATGTTTTGTATTTCACTAAATTGGACTTGAGAAGTGGTTACCACAACATCAAAATTGTAGAAAATGACATATGGAAATGTGCTTTCAAGACAAATAAGAGGTTATTTAAATAGTTATTTATGCCATTTGGTTTATGCAATGCACCTGTGACATTTATGAGAGTAATGATCAATGTGTTCAGGCCTTACATATATAATTTTGTTATCGTCTACTTAGATGATATATTGGTGTTTATTCAAAGATAGGAAGATCGTATCAAGCACGTGGAGACATTATTTGAACTCTTGAAAAATAATAAGTTGTATATCAAAATGTTTAAATGTGATTTTGGAAAAACTTCTCTTGTATATTTGGGACATATTGTAGGGAATGGTAAGCTAAAGACATATCCTTCAAAATTAGAAATTATTGTGAAACGGCTCAAGACAACTACTGCCACAGAAGTCAGGAACTTTTTGGAAACAATACAATATTGGAGGAAACTCATTGATAATTTCTCTTACATAGGATCTCCTCTACATTCATTAAAAAGTGTTAAAAAATTCTTTAAATGGGGAGGAAAGAAACATAAATCCTTCAATAGATTAAAGGAAAATTTAAGCACCACTCCAGTTTTGGCTCTGCTATATCTACAACATCCATTTGAAATTATGTTAAGCCCTAAATAGTAGCACATTACCCCTTAATTGGGGAATATTACATTAGTAATGTTATTTTATTTATGTTGGCTTGGGTCCATTAGTTGTAATTGTACCTCCTAGTCTCATATATATACCTAGGAGACATTTTCATTTGGAATCATCTGGTACTTGAACATTTATGTGGTGTAAAAGGAGGTTTCCCCCTAGAAGAGGCTTATTATATGAAATTCTCTCTTTTTCAAGGTGTTGAGGACTTATTCTAAGGTTTTTCTCTGCTATATTGATATTTGGTTCTTAACATATGGTATCAGAGCTCAAGGTCTCGGGGTTTCGCTGCTACATCTAAGATACCTTAGCATTTTCACTATAATTATTTTCTATGATGTTTTAAAAGGAACCCCTTGGAGGATATTTAGTAGAAGGATAANAATTCTCTCTTTTTCAAGGTGTTGAGGACTTATTCTAAGGTTTTTCTATGCTATATTGATATTTGGTTCTTAACATATGGTATCAGAGCTCAAGGTCTCGGGGTTTCGCTGCTACATCTAAGATACCTTAGCATTTTCACTATAATTATTTTCTATGATGTTTTAGAAGGAACCCCTTGGAGGATATTTAGTAGAAGGATAAAGGTATGTTGGGTCAAAATTTAAGCGCCTAAGGCCTTATACTTTCGTAGATACAACCTATGTAAGATAGGGTTCTCGAATCATCCTGAATTGAGTCATTGCGGAATTTTTGCTATAAAAACGTTTATGTAATGTGTCAAACCCTAAAATATGGAGGTTATTCTCATAAATGAGTAAGGTATCTGTGATAAAAATTTCATCTTCTGGGTCATCTTACATTTGTAGATACACCATATAGAAGATAGGGTATCTGACTAGTCTCAAGCAGTTGTTCCGGGTAAAACAATCATAACTTCCTCTTAGAGTATCCAAATTGAGTGATACCAGTTGCATTGGATATTGGACAATCCATAGTATTTATGGTACAATTTTCAGAATTGTATATCAATTATTTTGTGCGGGGAACATTATACAAGTGAGATCTCCTTGAAAGGACAAAAATCAACAAGTTGTGGGGAAGTTACTGTAAATTCCACTTGGAAAATCCAATTTTGATCATACCTGTGGAATTCTAGAGAAGAAATATCAGAGACTACAAAAAAGAAAGTTTCATACCCAGAAGGGATGAAACTTTGGAGATACAACAAAAGAAAGATTGTCTAACAGAACCACCTCAAAATCAAGAATTAAAAGTGATACTTGGTCAACATGCCACCAAGAAAGGGAAGTTATGTTATTAGATATATCAATAAATGCAGACATAAACTGATCTCCCTAGATCCACCTAGATCTAGAAAAAAACAAGATAGGACATGACGCTTTCCCTAAGCTATAATCATTGAATCTACCATCAAAGAAAGGATGAGTAACATGCTTTGAATATCAGTTCCTTATGTCTTTGTTTTACCTGCTTCGCTCCGATTCTCTTGTGTTATTGATCTTGCAATGAAACACAAACCAACCAAAGTGAAAGCAATAATAGTATATTCAATGAAGGCTTATACATGTGATCAAGGAATCATGTAATAAAATGAGAATGATTTTATTGGAAAGAAACATGCCACTGTGTTATATTAACAGAAAGTGGAAGATACAACCAAACAACCTTGATGTCGCTAAGTTCCCTTTCGGTGGCCCTTGCTTTTGATACACACACTTGCTCCAAGCTTGCATGAAGATGATCCGCAATAACTTGATAAGATGAGATAAAGCCTTCAAGCATATGATGTAGAGTACTTCACACAATTCACATCCTATTCAACCTTAATCATTCCTTACTTGCTCTTGCTTACTTAATTCTTGACCTTTTCCATGAGAAATCCATCATTATATAGGAGAAAGAGAGATGGTTAAAGAGATCAAGATGAGCCCACCAAATCAGAGAGGCGGGTAGGATATCAACCACATATATGCCACCTCATATTCTAGAAGATTCCTTCTAGAACTTTCTTGAAATTCATCCTTTTTCTCAGTTTTAGAATGTCGTCGCACACTATCTATATAGCAGCCTACAGAAACTGTTAGGGTCCTAACCCTCACATAGGTAGAGCAATATATTCGGATGTAATAAAGGTCAATATTAATAAGGCCTTTCAATAAAATAGAGTAAGGTGGATGTAAGAAGACCTAATAGAAGATTTCACTTCTAGAAGGATCTTCCTCTAGATTCTTT
This sequence comes from Picea mariana, assembly GCA_032191745.1. Classification (NCBI taxonomy): domain Eukaryota; kingdom Viridiplantae; phylum Streptophyta; class Pinopsida; order Pinales; family Pinaceae; genus Picea; species Picea mariana. Next base: position 39,768 of record JASDQU010880894.1, read on the forward strand.
TCTTGATAGACATATTTAGTATAAATAAAGGTCGAGGGTATGGAAACCCTAGCTTGGATATTATTGTAATAGAGTGTTGCTCGATTGGAGGTTTCCCCCTCGAAGAGGCCCATGAACATTGCTTTCTAAATCAAAGTGTTATTTTTGTTGTTGTTCTTATATCATTTCTGTGTTATTGTGGAGATTATGATAGTTATATTACTATTATTCTGCCATTTCTAGCATTTTATTTATGTTCTGCATACTTTTTATATCTGGTATATTACAAGTGGTATCAGAGCACTTTCCTTGGCAGAAATTGTGGGATTTTTTTTTCAGGGTAAAGACGTATTTCGACATCTTTAAGCCACAGAGATCTGTCGTTACGTGCATAAACCCGCGGTTGAGGGATTCATACACGTAGGAAATACAAGTGGTTCTTAAACGCACATCTGTTGGCCACCCTTGTAACCCCTTTTGGTACCCCTTCGAGTGGTAGCGCATCAGACAACACCTGTGTATGGATTGACCTAGATTTCATAAATCCCTCTTTCGATAAACCGATCGGTTGCCTAACTACTATAGTGACATCGAGAACAACACTTGGGAAGATACTCTCTGGTATCTAGGTAGTTGGGTAGTACAACTAAGGGTATAGTATATCCTCCTTAGTTAGTGCCCTGAGATATTGGGTTGAGTACTAATGTTGGACCCTACATGTATATCAGAGAGCTATAGCACAGGCAAACCCTTGTTTGTAGAACCCTTGAATACCTAACCCTTGGGGGACAGAAATGTAAACAAATTAAAACAGACAAGATCTATTGCTCCACAATTGTGTTCGGGTTGCCAAGTAAATACACATTTCTTTCTGGTTAAGCATTTGGGGATTTCATCACTGCAGTATTCTTCAGAGTGGAGTATAACTCTGTAGGTGTAAGAGAAAAAAAGAAAGTCTGGAAATTTTTTCACCATTATTTGAGAGTTATTCCATTGGCTTCATCTCTTCGCCCTTATCACATTCATCCATATCATTTTTCGGAAAAAAATTTGACCCTGCCTGCCCCTTTTGAGTTCACCCATCCTCATGGCCCATACCCATAGCTAAGACCTGGAAGCTCGCTTCAACACCTTGCAATCTGGTTTCCTCGAGACCCAAAAAGAAGTGAAACAACTCAGTGCTATTGTTGCCTCCATCGATACATCCATCAATACAACCATAACTACATCCATGCAGTCCTCAATGGAGGAATTCAAACAAGAACTACCCACCCAGCTTGAATCTGTTTTTGCATCACTCTGCACTAAACTGAAGATCCCTACAGATGATCCTTTCTCTGAAGCACCTCCAAAGACTGAAGGTGAACATTCCTCCCATTCCCATACCTTTCAGCACCATCACTTTCAACGTGACCTACGCCTTCTGCGGGTGGATGTGACCAAGTTTGATGGCTTAGACCCCACTGGTTGGGTCACCCAAATGGAACATTATTTCTCTTTATACGACATTACAGCTGACTTGACCAAACTCCGGTATGGTGTTCTCCATCTAGATCAAGAACGTTGGCAATGGTGGCAATGGAGAAAAACTTCTTGTCAAGGGTATATTGCTTGGACCCAATTTGTGACTGAGCTTTATGAACTCTTTAACACTGAAACCAACCATTTGGGTCGTTTGACAAAGTTGAAACAATCAGGAATAGTAGAAGACTTCATAGCTATCTTTGAGTGCCTGTCTTTTCAAACAGAGGGCATGACTGATGCTTTCTTTCGAGAGTGTTTTATCAGTGATCTGAAGGATGAGATTTGGGCCCATGTCCTCATGGATCGACCTTCGAGTTGGGTGGAGGCTACCAAAAAAGACAAAGAAGCACAACAAGTTGTATCCTCTCAAAACCATAAACCCTCCTTTATCCCTCTCCCTAAACCCGTAAATCCCACCACTCCCTCTGCCCCATTAAAGATCCAAAAATTGACTAGGACTGAAATGGTTGAACGCCAACTCAAAGGCCTTTTTTATAATTGTTATGACAAATATTTCCTGGGCCACAAGTGTAAGGAACAAAATATTTTTATGGCCATCTCTGAGGATTTTTCGGAAGAGGATGTTGAAACTCCCCTTGTGCCTGAGTCACTTGAAATCACTGACATAACCCCTCCCTCATACCTTCCCAAAGTGGAACCAATCATTTCCCTCAATTCTCTCACTGGCTTCTCTGCCCTCCCAAACCCTCAACTTAATCGATTACATCAAGAATCAGAAGGTCATCATTCTGGTCGATAGTGGAAGCACCCATAATTTTATTCATTGTCACATTGCCCAAAAAACTCATTGCTACATCCATGCCGTCAACAATTTCCAAATCATGATTGCCAATGGTGGTTCCATGAAATGTGGAGGGAGTTGTGAAAATGTTTGTCTCCAAATCGATGATTACCACCTAAAATCCCATATGTTTGCTATCGACATGGGCAGTTGTGACATTGTGTTGGGTGTCGACTGGCTAAGGACTTTGGGTCCCATTCTTGTGGATTTTAAGGAATTAACCATGCAATTTGACCAGGAAGGCCACCAATATAAATTCCAAGGCATCACTGTTGGTTCACCTGAGGTCATTAGTTCCCATCGCATGGAAAAGCTACTCAAAAAAGGTCATTCTGGTGTCATTGCCCAACTCCATGCCATATAAGCAACAGAGACACCCCCGGTGCTACAAGACCTCCAAGCCCTCCTTTATAAACATCATGTTAAGGTCCTAACCCGCACATAGGTAGATCAATGTATTCGGATGTAATAAAGGTCAATATTAATAAGACCTTTCAATAAAATAGAATAAGGCGGATGTAAGAAGACCTAATAGAAGCTTCCGCTTCTAGAAGGATCTTCCTCTAGATGCTTCTTTTTAGTATAAATAGGAGTCGAGGGTATGAGAACCCTAGCTTGGATATTATTGTAACAGAGTGTTTCTCGATTGGAGGTTGCCCCCTCGAAGAGGCCTGTGAACATTGCTATCTGATTCAAAGTGTTATTTCTATTGCTATTTCGTCTATCATTTCTGTGTATTGTGAAGATTATGCTGGATATTTTACTGTTATTCTGTCATTTCTAGCATTTCATTTCTGTTCTGCATATTTTATATATCTGATATCTTGCAAGTGGTATCAGAGCACTTTCCTTGGCAGAAATTGTGGGTATTTTTTTTTTCAAGGTAGAGACGTATTCCGGTGTCTTTAAGCCACAGAGATATGTCGTTACACGCATAAACCCGCGGTTGAGGGATTCATACATGTAGGAAATACAAGTGGTTCTTAAGCGCACATTTGTTGGCCACCCTTGTAACCCCTGTTGGTACCCCTTCAAGTGGTAGCGCATCAGACAACACCTATGTAGGGACCGACGTAGATTTCCTAAATCCCTCTGTAGATAAACCTATCGGCCGCCGGACTGCTA
>JASDQU010880897.1:0-16331 GCA_032191745.1 Picea mariana
GCCAAAGAATGAGTCCTTAGCAATCTTAGCAGCATAACAATACATAGAATTCCTTGAGAAAGTGATGGTTATTCATGGCTTTTTATAGCCTAGCATTGGGTTATTATGTGACCTCTTTGGAATGTGAAAAGGGGCTCTTTAGGGCACAATTAGGTCTTTGACCAACCCACCATGCGGATTGAGCTCGGATTTGGTGTCAAATCGACTTGGGAGCTGATCCATTAGTGGTTGGGAGGCCGACCAATTTCAATAAATGCACTATTTAGCAGGTGCGTGGGTTTTTTTCCCAACAGCTGCGCATCGTGCACGCATGCGTGCATTGTACGTTGCTGTTACGCGCATATGCACGCGCACCCAGGTTCTGTAAAGCGCCCTTCAATTTTTTGGTCATTTTATATAGTTTTTGACCCTTTTGCCATGTTGTGGGATTAATCCTGTGCCATGAATGACTTCAGTCCTGTTTTGACGATGCAGAGTTCTTGTCGCCATGTGCGGACGAAATTTCAGTGATAACAATTTGGTTGATTAGTGCCTTGATTATTTGTAGGGGATATATATATTACAATATATTAGAATATTAGAATATTACAATGTAATAGTAATTCCATATTACAATGTAATATGACATTACCATATTACATTGTAATATGACATACAATATGGTATACCATATTTCATGTAAAAAAAAAATTTAAAACCTAAAGTCATCGTCGCAAGTTTGTCGAAAATATTTTACTATTTTACCACAACCATCTCTATAGCAACAAAACTTCATCGCAATTTGCCATGAATATTCGTCACATATACAACATGTGTGTCGTAAATTTGGTTTTGAGATATTGCACTCGTCGATATTACTACGGATTTTCGTCGCAAGTTGCGACGGACTTTCATTTCACATTCAGCAACTGCGTCGTAAGTTATTGGCTTGGCATAAATTTTCGTCCCAATTGCGACGAAGTTTCGTTGTAATTGCCACATTTCTTCGTTGTTATTGCGACGATAGTTCGTCGTAATTGTGACGATGCATAGGGTTAATTGATATTGAAGGAGGTGACACATGGAGAGTTAATTTCATCGATGTTTCCACACACACTTGGATCATGGATATAGCGACGAAATTATTTCGGCGAAAAAAAATCTCGGCTTTTGTGGAAATTGCGACAGATAAGTGTGGCAATATCAACGAAAAATCGTCGCAAATTTTTTCATATGTACTAGTGAGGAGAGTTGTTGCTACACATTATTTTGGTCACCTTGGTGATGTGTCTACAAGCATGTATTCAACCTCTCAAAAGGATCTTTTCCATGAGAAAAGTAATTGGTTTCCTGCTCTACAAGACTTGTTTTTAGAAGGACATCGCAGGCTGAGAGTACTACATATTGCGAAAATGTCTGATTTTCGCACGCTGCTCTAAATTTAGCTTGCGGAGTTTCCGCAGGGTGCTCTATAGACAAGGTGCAGCGGCATTTTAAAACTGATAAAAAGGAAGAAGTTCACGAAAGTTCTAGAAGGATTATTCTAGAATATGAGGTGGAATCCATATGGTTGAGATCCTACTCGCCTCTCTGATTTGGTGGGATCATCCTGACCTCTTTAACCATCTCTCTTTATCCTATATAATGATGAATTTCTCATGGAAAAGGTTAAGCAAAAGTATTAAGCAAGAGCAAGTGAGGAATGATTAAGTTGGAATAGGCTGAGAATTGTGTGAATAATTCTACTGTTGATGCTTGAGGGCTTCACTTCATTCCATCAAGTTATTGTGGATCATCTTCATGCAAGCTTGGAGAAAGTGTGTGTGTTAGAGCAAGGGGCCACCAAAAGGGAACTTTGCAACATCAGGGTTGTTTGGTTGTATCTTCCACTTTTACTTAATACAATACAATGGCATGTTCTTTTCCATAAAATCATTCTCATTTTATTGCATGACTCCTTGATCACATGCATAGGTTGTCATTGAATATGCTATTGTTGCTTTCCCTTTGGTTGGTTTGTGTTCTATTGCAAGATCAATATCACAAGAGAACTGGAGCGAAGTAGGAACAACAAACACAAAAGGAAGCGATATTCAAAGGTATGCCATTCATCTTTTCTTTGATGGTAGATTCAATGATTGAAGCTTAGGGAAAGCGCCATGTCCTATCTTGTTTTGTTATAGATCTAGGTGGATCTAGGGAGATCAGTTTATGTCCGCATTTACCGATATATCCAATAACAAAATTGGAGACTCCACTGGGGATATGACCTGTTTTTGGTTTTTGTCGTCTGTTTTCCCTTAGCCTACTATTTTTCATTATGTTTAAGTCTCTGAGTTTGTAAGGGATTAATCCAAACTCTCTAGCCCTGAAAGTTTCCTTAGTTTCTTTACCCTCTTTCCAATTTTCTTGTGTTTACAGACATTTCTGCACTATATTCTATATATAACCTGCGAAAACCTTAGATTGTCACACCCAGACTATTTAGGCTAGTGCGAACTTTCCGCACCCTGCTCGTTGCTACCCCGTGGACACTGTTGATTTCTGCACTGTAACCTATTGTTGACTTGCGACAGTGTCTGTAATTTTTTTTGGATTGGGTCTTGTTGTCTTTTGATGCCCAGTTTTGACTTGATCACCTAGGAGGCACTCTTGAGGCCATTATTTGACTGATTACTAAATTCAAGACTTGCTTTTGATTGGTTTTTTCACGATTGTAAACTCTTCATTATCATTTTGTAAATTTTTGCTTCTCAATTTTTATCAACAAGGATATAATCTCTGATTGCGAATCTGAGTACTTGATTGATTAAAAGTTTTTCATTTGAGTGAAGTTTTGGATTATTTTACATTTTGTTGGATTGTTGGTTGATTTGAAAGACATTGTTTGTTTGCATTTTTTAAACACTTTCTTGTCATATTTTTTTTTATCTTCATTGAAAGTTTGATTTGGGTATTTAGTTGAGTGTATATTTTTTGTTGATTACGTTTTATTTCTTCAAGTATATGTTTGATATGGTTTAGGAAAGGAAGACATAAATACATCTATTATTTGTAATAATTCATAAAGAAAAATCTTTGCATTCAAAACTATTAGAGAGAACAAATTCATAGCTTATGGTTGTTTGGAATTGTATTTATTCAAGGAAAAAGAATTGTACTTCATAGCTTTTGAGATTCCAAAAAATATCTTCTCCCTACTGTAGATAGATTTGATTGAATGAAAAATTGCATTATTCATATCTACTTGCATATTAGTGGTTCAAGGTATCATACAACATTGGTTTCAATTCCATCTCCCTCTTGAGTAAACAACAACCTCTAAAACACTGTGTAATTTTAAAATTTAATTAGTGACTTTTATTTTCTAGGGATATTTTACACCAACAATAGCTAGGCTAGCGCTTTGGAATAGGTCGTGAGACTCACTCTCCAAAGCATAAAACACACAATAACATATTTTGATAGGGAGTGGTCAAATCCATTTGCAAAATTTTGTCTCGGGAAGCCCTTCTAACACAAGGGTCAATCACGAGGTCGCATTGAAATTGGAAGAGTTACTCACCCTGCTTTGTTGGTCTTGGTGTTGAGATTGCGCATATTATGGGGGTCACTTGAAAGTATACCCACAATGATGAGTGGAAGCCTTTCAAGTTGATTTTGGGATAGATACCCTACATTTGCACGTGGATCGGACTATCGACTATTTCCCCATGCATTACTGTTGTTCTTGGTAACTTTAGCAGCCTATCCCTTTAGGGTCTCACGGTACCAGGAATCGACACTAGCCAGAATCACTCGGACTCCTTGGAGGGTATACCCACGATTATGTGTGGGAGCTTGCACCAGGGTGTAAGTTCGTTAAGCAGATCGTCAACATAACTTTTCCACCCACTCTATCCTAGCCCCTTCTTGTCTTGACTTTGTGATGTTGGATTTCATCACCAACTAGTGACTTCGAAATAAGAAGGTTTGTTTGCCTGGTTTGATATCTATATTTTATTAGTGAGTGTTGTTTGTTTTCATAGTTGGCCATATATTTTTTCTGTAAAATATTTGGTTTGGAAAACATTGACCCTCCATGTCGTTTGCGTAGGGTACAAGGACTTCCTTCGGAAAATATGGAAGATTCTCTCCCTCTACCCCCTCATTCACTAGAGGTCTCTTCTCAACAAAGCGACATCCAGGACACTATAAACTCACAAGAAGAAGGTTCCACCTCTTTAGAAAGTTTTCAAATTATTTATGATTCTAGAGGCTTTTCTCATTCCTTCTGGATATGAGAGACGTATTCTCTAGCTGAATTCATCTAGAGAACTTGTTGTTGACACTTCTAGAATACCGAGCGAACCCCATTCAGGCCCTGGAGTCGGGGATCCCTTTTGGACTACTGAAATATTTGGAAGCCTACCTCGCACAGTGCAGGACCTTTACAGCTCAGGGGTAGGTGTTGATACTCCTGTTGTATCAGAATTGCCCGAAACGTCTGTTACCTACACGATACCTTTAAACCATTTTATTTCTACAACTAGCAATAGCACTGTCAATCCAGACACATGGTCAGTTGGTCCTAGCTCAAAATTTTCTCTCCAGATGGCCCATTCCACTATGGTCCCACATTCTATGACTATTCCTACATGAAACGTGGTGGTTAACCAAGCTCCCATTGGTACACCACTTTCATCTAGACCTATCCCGTCACTCCCACTTGGGTACCATGCTTTAAATTATTCTATCGCTATCCCTACCCAGGTTCCATCCTAAGGCTCTGGAATTTTTGTTCCTCCTGGGTACAATGTTGTTGGTTTCGTTCCTACACCTTCCCAGGTTCTCTCCAGAGGGTCTTATCCACCTTTTCTTGGTGGATCAGGTGCTAGTGGCTCCACTACAGTTGGGGGCACACACCATTCGTTCACTTCTGGTTATCTGATTCTCGTTGGAGGGAAATCTCATGTTGGGGGGAAACCTCAATTTGGGGGTCAAACTCAAGTTGGGGCACCACCTCTATTTGGAGGACAACCTCAGGTTGGAGCTTATAACCCACAGTATGGACAAAATACGTCGGTATTACTAGCCCAACTTTGGAACCTTTGCACTGAAGGAAACCCCAATCCTTTGGGGGGAAACATTCTCAAGCTAACCTTTTTGTTCCCCCGAACTATGGTCAGCCGTATCTGATTTCTTTGAATCCCACTTAGGGTCTGAACGTTCAATCTAGTGTCTCTTTTCAAGGGAACATCTCTAATCAACCCAACCCTATGGGCTACATGCCTCCAAATCCTCCACGTCAGAATCCGACATGAATTTCTACTTACATGCATGCTGCTTACGGTCCTACTAGTATACCAACGAGACTTCCTCCCCATAATCACCAGTATCCTCAAGTGCATCGACAATGGCCTTTTTTAGCCACTTTGGATTTACCCGATTTGTCTAGAATCTTGAATGACCCTATCCTACATTCTCCCCATTGGCTTGTCATACCGGCCAAACTACCGTCCGACATTCCCAAATTTGATGGTAAACTGGGAGAAGACCCCAACAATCATGTTATGTCTTTTCACCTTTGGTGTTCATCCAACTCATTTATAGACGACTCCAGTAAGTTACGACTCTTCCAACGAACTCTCATGGGTTTGGCAACAAAGTGGTATATATAACTACCATGAGGCTTCTTTAACAATTTTAATACCCTAGCCATGGCTTTTATCACACATTATCAATTGTCGATTCGTTATGAAACAATAACCAAAATTTTGAGTTCTTTCAAAGAATTTTCTGCCACTCATATTTCTGATCACATTCATGAGTGGAGGAGGAGATGACGTTTGATCAAAATTGAACTTGTTGATCAGTTATTGGCCGAATGGTTCACCAAATCATTCGTTAATTAAATTTCCCGTGATATTTCCATGGGTGGAGTTTTTATCGAAGAGCAAGGGATTAGTCACGCTTAGTATCTAGATCATGTTTATTCGGAAACGGGCACACTTTACAACTTGATCCCTGACGCTCCTCGCCCTTCTACCACCGCTACCACAACAACCCCCGCCCCTTCTCATGCAGTTGATGGTGTGATTGATACTTCCCATGCTCAACCTCAATCCGTGCATGCCTCTCACACCACTCCCAAATCCAATGCTTCTAATGTTCAAAATGCTCTGACTCCTACTCCTTCCACCAAAAAAACTTCGGAAGTTAATGCCATTCAATCTACCCCTTCCGGTAAAAATAAATCTAAAAAAGGAAAGGGTAAGAACAAGGAGGATAAAAATAATAATCCACAATCCGACAAAACCAAGACTCAACCTATTGATGATAAGGATAAACGCAAACCTCGATATCATTTCCTTATCTGTGGTGATGATCACTACATGAAGGATTGTTCGAGACGAGCCAAGGTCACTAAGTTACTTCAAGGGACCGAGAAACCTTCTACACCTGTCATTTTGTCTCAACCCTTCCCTTCTCAACATTAGGCTCAATTGGTCATTCATGACCAACCTTCTCCTTCCACCACTTCGTATTTCCTTATGTGTATTAGTGATTCTAAAAAGAACGATGTTTCACTTACTACTCGGGCCAAATATTATTCTCCTTCAAAGGAGAAAGTTGACGATCTACCCCCTTTGTTGGTTCAACCGCCTCCTTCAACTCCACCTCCCAATGGTCCTCTTCATCTCGAACGACCGATCTTTGATACAATTCTCTTCCCTCCTCCTAAGGGCATTGCTCAAAATTTCGTCTTTAATCCTCATGCACGTGCTACTCAAAACTATAGTATTGTAGAAGATCTTGTGTAAGCACCCTCCGCGATGTTAGCTCTCGAAGTCCTTCAAAGTTTTCCCGCTCAACGAAAGGCACTGTTAAAATCCATTGGTCGAATTGATCCCTCGGATACGAATTTGATAATCTTTGACTTGGAAGATCGCATTCCAAGGCTCCCTCCTCAACTAGCGTTTCAGATCCAAGTTGTTGTCGAGAATAAGAATATCTGTAGAACTGTTATCGATGAGGGTGCCTCAACATGCGTTATGTCTGTTACCTGTTGGAAATTCATTGGTTCTCCTCCCCTCACCGAATCGCACAACACACTTAAGACCTTCAATGGTTCCGGTTTTAGACCCTACGATGTACTCCCTTCGTTGCCTATTACATTGGAAGGAAAAACAGTCAATGTCGAGGTCGAGGTCTTTGATGTGCCTCTCAATTATAACCTCTTACTCGGTCGTAGCTAGATTGATTCCATGCGAGCAGTTGTGTCTACCCTATTCCATGTCATATATTTCCCACACCAAGGAAAGGTCATAACAATATACCAACTAGCCTTTTTAACTCTGATTCTCATACTAGCAACGTACCCTTTATTTCCAAGACACCTCCTAGGTATGAGAATGTTGGTGTGGGTCTTCTAAAAGATTCAACTTTGATGGGTACTTTCCCCATGCTGCCACCTGATGTTCCACCTCCTTTTTTCACCTCAATCAACATGATTCCCACCTCTGCTCGTGAAACCCCTGCATCTCATAACCCATGGATAGTACCTGACCCTTGTGATTATCTTTTCTATGGAGAACAAATGACTTTAAGTCTAGTTGAATCTGCTTATCAAGCCATTCAATCAAAAAATTCTTCTACTTCCTCTCTCTGTGATTCATCTCCTGATCCGTTCATGTGGTTTTTCCCATCAACGAGATGATTATGTTATTTATGTCTATGGAAGACACCCCCTGGGATGATGGACATCATCGTTCCATTCTCTTCCTAGAACAACACACTCTAGAGAGTTACCAACAGGTTTCGACTCTGTCAATCGTTGTTGTCATTTCCTCTGTTCCCGAGTCAACACATGATGTGCTATATGAAAGGAACTCGAGTAACATTTCACCCACCGTTCCTCTCGACATATCAATTAAACCTAGAGTTGTTGAAAATGTTCACATCAAAGCTTCGTGTTCCACCGATGAGGTCGTCGCTTATAAGTCCCCTTTTCAAGAATTTCATGACGTTTTCGCATGGAGTTATAAAGAGATGTCGGGTATTGACTTTGATATCGTTGTGCATGAAATTAAGACATACCCGGATGCTAAACCTGTCCGACAGAGACTTCACCTAGTCCACCCTCATAAAGCTACTGCTATCAAGCTTGAGGTTGAGAAACTTCTTAAAGCTGGCTTTATCTATCCTGTGGCTTTAACCGATTGGGTATCTAATCTAGTTCTGATCAATAATAAACAAGGAATGATCTGTGTATGCATCAATTATAGGGATATCAATAAATATTTTCCTAAGGACAATTATCCAACCCCCTTCGTTGACTAGATCATTGACAATTGTGCCGGGAGTGAAATCTTCTCTTTGATGGACAATTTCTTTGGCTATAATCAGATTAAATTTTTCCCGCGGATCAACACAAAACCACTTTCATTTGTCCTTGGGGTACCTTTGCCTATCGAAAACTACCTTTCGGCTTGAAGAACGTTGGTGCGACTTTTCAGCGTGCCATGTCTTATGCTTTTCACAATATCAAGTACATTGTACAACTGTATCTCAATGACTTGCCGACACATTCCATGCATCATCAAGACCACCCAACACATCTTTGAGCCATTTTCTTTCGCTGTTGTTTATATCGTATATGTTTGAACCCACACAAATGTGTTTTTTGTGGGGATTCTGACCAACTTCTGGGTTTTATTGTGTCCTTACATGGAATTAGGGTTGATCCTTTGAAGGTTGAGGCTATTCTTAATCTACCTCCTCCTTCCAGACTACGCCAACTCCAAAGTTTGCAAGGGAAGGAAAATTTTTTGCGTGGATTCATCTCCAATTACGCTGAGTTAACGGTAGGATTTAATCAACTATTAAAGAAAGGGTACGAGTTTGTATGGGACGATACTGCTAATAGGGCCTTCAAATCTTTGAAACTTTCCTTAACCCGTACACCATTACTTTTCCCCCAGATTATAGTCGAGACTATTTCCTTTACCTCGCTGCTTCAGACTTTACCATTGCCATGGTTTTAGTCCAAGAAGATGATTCACATGATGAACATGTAATTTACTATTTGAGTCGAAGTCTCACGACCACCGAATCCAAATACCTACATGTGGAGAAACTAGCCTTGGCAGATGTTCAAGTTATCCAGTGTTTTCGTCACTATACTCTCTTACGCAAGACCATTGTTCTTTCTGATTGCAACCCTATGCAACATATTCTTACACGCCAATTGCTAGGGGGAAAGTACTCCAAATGGATAGTTATCCTCTAGGAGTTCAACTTAGAGTTTGAATACACTAAGTCTAAGAAATCTTTGGTTTTCGCCAAGTTGATCTGTGACCTTCTCTCCATTGTGACAGAAAATGTGACAGAGGATTCTTTACCTAACAAATCCCTTTTTTTGATCATTTCTGATGACTTTTGGTACAGAGATATTATCATTTATCTCCAAACTCAAACTTTTTGGCCTGACCTTTCTAGTACGGACTGTCATCGTATATGGTACCAAGCCCGTCAATACATAATTCTCGGTGACACTCTTTATCGCCATGGTGTTGACTCTATTTTTCGATGATGTATCACCTATGATGAGGTTGAGAAAGCTTTGAATGACTACCACTTTGGAGCATGTGGTGGTCATATGTCTAGGTATGCCACTACCCAAAATATATTACGAGCATGATATTTCTGGCCTTCTTTATTTAAAGATTGTATTAGTAGCATCCAAAAATTCCATGCTTGTTAAACTTATAATAAAAAGATAAGATATCATCTCTCTCCTTTACACCCTGTAGTTTCAGTTGGTCGTTTCGTGAAATGGGGCATTGATTTCATGACATGTAACCCTCACTCGACCAGGGGGCATGGATACATCATTGTAGTTGTGGATTATTTCACTAAATGGGCCGAGGAAATGCCTACATTCGATAACACCGGAAAAACTGTAGCCTTGTTCATATTCAATCATATCATCACTCGATTTGGAATCCCACAAGCTATCGTTATTGATCACGGTAGCCATTTTCAAAATTTTATGATGTCTGAGATTACTGAAAAGTTGGGTCTTTGGCATGAAAACTCAACCCCTTATTACTCATAGGCCAATGGCCAAGTTGAAGCGATAAACAAAGTTCTCATCACTATGTTTCGACAGATAATAGGAATTCACAAGACAAGTTGGCACACAATGTTGTTTTTAGCATTATGAGTCTATCAGACATCTGTGACGTCTACCACGAGATTTACACCTTTCCAATTAGTGTATGGTATCGAAGTTGTCCTACCGATTGAATGTGAGATACCATCTTTGAAGCTAGTCGTTGAACTTCTCCCAAACACCTTTGTTGAAGAGGAGCGTCTATTGTATTTAGTGCAATTAGATGAAACCTATCGTGATGCCACCCTGGTTATTGAGACTCAGAAGAAACGTGTCAAGGCCCAATATGACAATCATGTCAAGCCACGTGTTTTCTCTGAAGGTGATCTAGTTCTCCTCTATGAACAAGATCATGATTTACTAGGAGCTGGAAAATTCGAGGCTATGTGGCGAGGTCCGTATATTGTCAAACAAGTGTTGGAAAATGGAGCTTATGAGTTAGTAGATTGTGATGGCATTCCTTTGAGTGAACCCAGAAATGGGATTTACTTAAAGAAGTACTATGCTTAGGTCATATTTGCATGAGTGCTTGTATTTTTATTGTATCATACTCTTGTGTGCTATTTTTGTGTGCTTTTTCATTATTTGGCTTCGACCCCCAATTGCTTACCTTGCATTGTGCTTGGTTTTCAAATGTCGGTGTCTTCGCTACCCTACATTGGTTTCATCGATGGCGCTAGTCATAGTAATCAAAACTTAACATATGTTTCTTGGGCAATCTATGCACCTACGAATGAGTTAATCAGTTTACACAGTGTTTGCATCAGTCGTGCAACTAACAATATCGCGGAATATAGTGCAGTCATCGAATTGTTGACCGACGCTATTTCATTTGAAATCCATCATCTTGTTGTACAAATTGATTCGAAGTTAGTGGTACTATAGTTAAGTAATGTCTATGCTATCCATAGTCCTACTTTGTTAAGGGTATATTTACGAATCTGCCTCTTGGAACGTTAGTTCGATTATATTAAATATCAACATATTCTTAGATGTCTAAATACATTAACTGATGCATTAGTTAATTATGTGTTAGACAAAAATTTGAGACACATGTAAATCCAATCACAATTCACATTAAAGAAAGTAAGCCGGTAAAATCCTCATGTATATATAACGATAAAAGTTTTTTACAAAAAGTATTTTTGTCCAAAGATCAAAAATATCAAAATGAGAAGCATTGGGCTTCATATACAAAATAACATCAAGGATGCTTCTCACGGTATCACACTACTGTCCGTGCTACCCTGCGGAGTAGTCGACTAAGTGAACCAGATATGCCCACAATATGGCGTTGATAATGTCTTGGAATCTCATCGATAGAGATATCTGGGATATCTGTTGTCAATCCCTCCAGGTTCTACTCGACCGCCTCATAGTCACCAACATCCCATCCTGCTACCATGACTGCTTCCCCTTGTCTCTAGATAGGGGATGTACTCGAAGGTTGTTATGGCCCTACATCTGCGTTGTCAAAGAGTTTTGATTAGTCATCGGATTAAAAGCATAAAAAACATTTTATATTTCAAAATTCACAAAAACATCATAAAAAAAAAAATGTATTTCTTACCTAAGTCTCCCCACTGAAATCCCTAAGGTAGAACCAAGTCTGGCTCACCTCTGAAGTCCAAACTGGCATATGCATAATCGTCTACCATAAGAAGTTGAGGCCTCAACCATTCAAAAAATACATCATTATACTTCACAATGGGGCCAGCCACATGTCGAGCCATGAGGTCACACCACCTCTTCATCCTTGGATCTCGTGGGGCCAGTATGTCCCAATCTACCTGTAAACGTAAATGGGGAACCCTCTCTAGGAAGAAAGACACTAAAATAGAACCGTACCCAAATTGTTTCAGGTCCCCCTTTTTGCATTTTGTCAGTTGTGTCTTCATGCTACAGAGAACTCTATCGAACTAGTTGAATAGCCGAGGCTCCGTGCACTCCACTGCATATTGAAAATAAGTCTGGAGGGCCATGTGAGGATATGCACTCCCCGAAATACGTGAAATGGTAAAAATAATAGTCCAGAGGAGTAAATCCTAGACTCCCCTAATGGAAACCTTGCCTTTGCATCTCTCGGCCTCAGGATCACAATATCGACAGACATACTCGCTCATTGGTAGACCACCACCTCTGTCTCATGTCAAAGTGACATGGGCTCCACAAAGATATAACCCTCTCAAGAAAAATATATCCTTGATATCTAAGGAAAGTACGTGGGCACCCACATGAAACACCTGTTGGTCCACATCCCACATGTGAACTAGATACTCCAGCAACCTCAGTTGGGCCCTCATGCCCTGGATGTTAAAGAACTTCAGTAACCCACACCGTCGGAGGGAATTTACAGTGCTCGGGTCATTCAAGGCAATGTAATCATCATCTTCATGTTCTCTCTCCCTCTACTCCAACATTTTGATGATAAAAAACCTGCATTGGGACAATAAAAGGAAGTTAACATCCTCATTTGCTTCTTTGGAAAGTTTCTATTGGCTAAACGTATGTAAAGAAATTTTGAGTTTTGGCCATCATAAGTGGAGTATTACATGCAATGCGAAACTTCCGCAGGTGAACCACAGACTACCTGCAGAAACCTATGGTTTCCTCAGGTCCTGACATAGGTCACCTCCAGCAGCCCCAATGCACACCTACCAACCTAAAGTTCAACTCAAAAATCCTTTTTAAACCAATAAAAATAAATTTTAATTCATTGAAAAGCAAGAGGACAAGGAGATTACCATTTTGGCGAAAGCCATTCATCGAATGGTTGCCCATGCCTCCCGCAATTCACAGTCAAAGTCTGAGGTAAAAATAAGGTTTTTAGGCAAGTTTTGGGAAAAATGCAAATGAAACAGTAAAAAGAGATTTTACCTATATTTATTTCACTTTTTACTTCTTTCTATTAATATTTCATATTATTTTATGCATTTTATCCAAAACCTAAAAGTCTAATGGTCTCGTGAGTATTTGGTTTTCTCGTAGATGGAAGAACTAGGATGCTAAACGTTGAAATACAAATATTTTTCTTGATTTGTTTTTCTCTTTGTCACATGTACAAGTACTTTTTAAGGTTTTTAGAAAAACCTCGAGCTTAGTCTTTGTTCATTCTCATGCTTGAAAATCAATGAGAACACAACCGGGTATACTTTTTTCGTCTTTTCATACTTGTCATGGTAACACGAAAAAAAAAACCTCATGGATTATCCTTTAAGCTCTTTTCATGCTCCATAAAAACGAAAAGATTGTCGAGCGACCTTGTTCTTTTCATGCTCATAAAAGTATTTGAAGAAAATGTTTGATGGACGATAGTTTATCACTTTTTCATTCTCATCGAACTAATTTACGAAAAAGGAATTGAGAGAGTTCTCTTTAATTGTTTTTCAGACTCTCTAAACATGAAAAACCCCCGAGATTTTTTATCTTTGGACTCGTTAAACAAACATCGAAAGACTGATATGGGATCGAGGGACTCGTCTGAAGGACAAGCTTACATCAACAAGCATATGTTATCCTCCTCAAGCTTGCATAAAAATAAAGAGGTACTGGCTAGAAATGGTGGGGGAAAATTTAGGAAAGAAATGTGTTTTAGTATTTGTGTTAGTGGTAGCAATAGTCGCTCTTGAACATGACAGCCCCTTTATCATTGTATCCAGGTTTGGAAATCCATTTTTCTCTCGTCTGACCTTCTGCAAGTTTATATCTTGGGTTGTCCTTGAGTCGATGCTGCCAAGACCATTGTCGTGTCGTTCATATGTTCAAGAGAAGTCCAAACAAGCCCTTTATCGATTCGGCCATCTGCAGTTATCAATTCCTACCAGGTCGGCCTTCCCTGTGTCGGTTTCAAATCATCTTCATACTTTGATCTACCCTAAATATGTTACTTATTTCGTGTCATTGATGGGGGGATACATCAAGGCCCTCATGTGACGAGTCTTTTCCTGTTGACTTCATCTCATTATCCAGGAACAAGACTTAGAAATTGATTAGTAACTTAGAACTTGCATGCCTCAATGACAGGTTTCTTCTCTCTCGACAGTGGGTTCGCATCATTGACCCCTGATTGAGAGATTCTGTCGAGTGCTCGACTTTAGCTCATTTATTCATATTCGATGTATTGTACTAGGGTACCTTGGGATTCATTGACATCAATGGTGATTTCCCTCACACTTGTTAACGGTTTTTCATTAATGACCGGTAATCAGGTGGTTTCTACCATGTTCTACTTCAACACCTGTAATTGCATAGCTAGATTTGTACTTAAGGATGAAGGGATTGAAGACCCTGGTTCTCATCATTTTGGTCCAGATTGCAATGGAATATTTATGATTTGTATTGACACATAGATCCACTTTGTATATCTCGTGGCTATGTCCAAATTTGAGTTTTCTAGAGCATATATCCACAGTGTATTCCTGGTGGCTATGTAGAATCTTGGTGACATGTATCCATAGTGTATAATCGGTGGCCATGACTGACATGTATGGTTTAAATCATTTGTAGTCTGAGCATGGGAATGCCTACCTTAGAAATGGTATGATGTTATGAAAATTCTTGATTGTTTGCAGGTTCTCGATTGGTGTGCTCCTTGTTTCTGACACACACACACACATGTTCTACAAAGTATTTCGGCTGTCACGAATTCCAACCTCATACTTTGGGGGGAATTATGTTACACATTATTTTGGTCACCCTGGTGATGTGTCTACAAGCATGTATTCAACCTCTCAAAAGGATCTTTCCCATAAGAAAAGTAACTGGTTTCCTGCTCTACAAGACTTGTTTTTAGAAGGATGTTGCAAGCTGAGAGTACTACACAGTGCAGAAATGCCCGATTTCTGCAGGCTACTCTAAACCTAGCCTGCAGATTTTTCGCAGGTTGCTCTATAGACAGGGTGCGACGACGTTTTAAAACTGAGAAAAAGGAAGAAGTTCACGAAATTTCTATAAGGAATCTTCTAGAATATGAGGTGGCATCTGTATGGCTGGGATCCTACTCGCCTCTTTGATTTGGTGGGATCATCCTGATCTCTTTAACCATCTCTCTTTCTCATATATAATGATGGATTTCTCATGGAAAAGGTTAAGCAAAAGCATTAAGAGAGAGCAAGTAAGGAATGATTAAGTTGGAATAGGTTGAGAATTGTGTGAAGAATTCTACTGCTGATGCTTGAGGTCTTCAATTTAGTCCATCAAGTTATTGTGGATCATCTTCATGCAATCATGGAGCAAGTGTTTGTGTTAGAGCAAAGGGCCACCAAGAGGGAACTTTGCAACAACAGGGCTATTTGGTTGTATCTTCCACTTTTACTTAATATAATATAGTGGCATGTTTATTTTCCATAAAATCATTCTTATTTCATTGCATGACTCCTTGATCACATGCATAGGTTGTCATTGAATATACTATTGTTTCTTTCACTTTGGTTGGTTTGTGTTCTATTGTAGGATCAATATCACAAGAGCACCAGAGCGAAGTAGGAACAACAAAGACATAAGGAAGCGATATTAAAAGGTATGTCATTCATCTTTTCTTTGATGGTAGATTCAATGATTGAAGCTTAGGGAAAGTGCCATGTCTTGTCTTGTTTTTTTCTAGATCTAGGTGGATCTAGGGAGATCAGTTTATGTCTACATTTATCGATATATCCAATAATAGTTGCGCAGCGAGATAGAGTGGAGAGGAACTTGCACAATAGTCCAAATCATGGAGATACCACACATAAGAGGAGAGGAAGAGGACTCCCAGTCCAGTCTGTTAGAAAAATAGGATTGCAGAGAAATAAACTAAACAAAATGTGGAAATAAAACACATAAGATACACAATACAATAGAGACACATATATACGTGGTTCACCCAGTGTGGGCTACGTCCACTAGAGAAACTTGCAGGTCCTTCTTTTTTATTAGGAAACAAAATGAAGGGATACAACCTACAACACACCTGTTGTAACTTCCTCTTCTTTGTCTCGCAATCTCCTCTCTCAAAATACAATAATCACACACATACACAACCTCAATACAATTCTCTCATAAAAGAGGATTTCCTTCTAGGTAAAATATTCCTAAAATAACTTCTACTGTCATATCTGTAACCTTATAATGAACGGTCCATATTGACTTTGAAATTACAATATTTTACAAGGTATTTTCCCTCAATATTTTGCTTCGGGGGTGTTGCCCCCGAATCCCC
>JASDQU010880897.1:62437-73382 GCA_032191745.1 Picea mariana
ACAACAAGTGGAGGAGTTGATAAGGAAGCTTGGGGCCCTAGAAGGAGGGCAAAAAGCAATTACCAGCTAGACAACATAGTGGATTGTTATCCCCTATCCTAGGGATAATTAAGGATATTATGTCTCCAGGCCCATAGGTCCTAGACATGGAGTATCAAGAGCCATATGACTTGAGCTTGGCCCTGGAGGGCTCATTTTTTCTTCAATTTCTCCTATCTACCAACAACAACAACATCCATCCCATCGGCCTGATTCTGAAGTAGCAATGGGTCTTGCTCCATGAGGTAATGATTTTGGGTATCATGGTATGTGTCACTCTAATTTTCAAAGCATTTGAATATGTGCATTGAATTCTCTTTTGTTTCATGACGTTTGCTTGGAAATTATGCTCTTTAACTTGTCCATACCTAAGGGGGATGACAGAGTGCCCTAGTAAGTTGGCTCTGTTAGGGATGAGTTTCCACTAGGTGGGTCTATGAAAGGTCATCGTCCATTCCTTCCATACTTACCACTTTTCATCATTTTCCCTCTCATCTTTCCCCTACCTTGGTTCGAGCATTGGGGTTGCCATGCTATTAAGGGTTGTACCTGTCCTTGTGGGAAGAAGGGGCTAAAGGCCCAGAGGGTAAAAGTAGCCGAAAAAAGTTAAAATCCAAAATGAAACCTTGAGATGCTTCACTCAAGGATTCTCAAGAAAGCAATAAATGGCTTCTCAGCAAGAAAAGGTGACATGTAAAATAAAATAAAACTCAAGATCTAGTTGGTGGATAAGAGGTCTCATCATGAGCTGACCTATTAGGTTCATGGGCATGTAACAGTATGACACTACCATCTATTTGGTCACCAAACCAGGGTAGTGGCTCTTGGTGGCATAACCAAGAGAAAGGGGGTCTCCTCACGAGCCAGCCTTCTCATTTCTGTGAAGTGATTGTGGGTAACGTTGTCACCAATGGTCACCACGCCAAGACAATGTCCTCTAACTATTCTCTTGAAAAGAAAAAACAATAAGACAAAGAATAAAAAGCATTCAATGGGCTAGGAAATAATGACATCCATGACAAGGTGCAACTCACCCTCTACAAAGGCACCCACAGGTAAGACATACATTTCCTTGTTATCACTACACCCCTTGTCCAAACATTCCTTGCACCATCTCATACATCTACATGACCTAGATTGGTCTTCACCTAGGAAACACCCCAAACTTGAGGAGGATTAGCCCAATGGGACATCCTAAGACCCTCTCCAAACCTGGAATGTTAAACTGTATAACATCTTTGAGAATTTGTATGGATAAAAGGGGGTTTGATGCACATGTTTGAGTAATTTGATTATTATACATGATTGACATTGCTATGATCCCTGTGACTTATGAGCCCACAGAGGGCGTACATGTTGTTGTTGCAGGACCAAGCCTGACAGACAGGTACATATGGGGAGATGATTATTTCGGACCTCCATGGGGCTAAAATCCCACCAGATGGATGTTGTGACCCTAGCCAGGGGAAAAGAGACACCAGAGGCTTGCACTAGAGAAAAAGAAGGATGTTCCACCAGAGACACTTTGGCAAGCCTGGACCTAGGGGGGTTCTTCTCTTCCCCCTGAACGTTGGCCTTAGGAAGCCCATGATGTCACCCTTGTGACCCAATACATCACCCAACGTCAGATGGACATGGTGAAGGCAGGCCTGGACCTAGGGGGGGTTTTCTCATGGACCCTAACATCCCACCTATAAGGCCCAACGTCACCCTAGGAGGGCATGACATCACCTCTACTGCACATTTTACGGTGTAATTCTTTAATTTTATGTAAAAACTAGATTTTTGATGTAATTTGGCCATGTCGACCTTTTTTGACCTAAATTGTAATTAAAGGTCATGATTATTGTATAAATGAGGGACAAATCTCTTATATTTTTCATCATCTTTCACTCACACAAGTGTGAGGTCTGAAATTTGGCCCTCTTTAAGGGTACTTGGTTGAAATTAAGTGGTGCGCAACTTCTTGTAGAGGCTATTCTTGGTGTATTTTGGCATTTTCATGGTGGAAAGTCTTCAACTAAGGTTTTTTAAGCTAGATTATTCTTGATGAAGTAAGTAAATATGCAATTCTTCATTTATTTTGAATGTTTATGGTAAATTTTCTTTTTCATTTCTAAGATTATGGAATTGCTAGTTTGAAAGAAGCACATGTTATTGTATTTTTCCTTATAATTTTCCACCTACTTGATTTTGCTAGAAAACATCTCTTTTGAAGAATACACTAGATCCCTACCTTTGTAGCACTCTAGTAGCATTGTTTCATTAGTTTCACATATTTTATTTCAATCTTGATCTAAGGAAGAAGGAAATCGATAGGGACTAAGGTTACCTACTTTCTAGCATTTTTCCTTCTAGAGTTTAGATATTGAGGCCTTAGGTTACTAACACCTCAATCATCTCACCCATCCCTTTAGATTGCCTATTATCATTTGTTGTTCTCCTCTAAGAATTATCGTTGCGAACTTTGACTCCATTACCCTAAAAGGCACTAGTTCACTCCTTGCAAGTGATTGATTGACCAAACAACTCTTAAACCATCCTCCCTAAGACTTTTACTAACTCTTTATAAATATAGATTAGACTAACTCACTAACCAATTTGTTGTTGTTGCAAAAGACTGATACAACCATCTATAACAACAACAAATTCATCCTAAAAGCAAGATTAAAAGTTGATTATACATTGCCTTTTTTGCTTCTGACAACTATTATCATTCCATCAATTTTAGGTTACTATTTCTTATCATTCTTGAAGCATTATTGAGGCATAATTGTGTAGTTGTTGCGAATTATACATTGTTGTTATAAATATTTATATTGCTTCAGTTTTACATCAGCTTGTTTATCTTTTAAGAATTCATGGTTTTATGAAGCACTGACATCATATGGTACTTGCAAACAACATTTGTTTTCTACTTGTTATCTTGCTCTGGGAAAGTACACTTAAATTATATTTTGATTCATCTCATTAAAACCTTGGAACTTCTTATATGAGTGACCTATGAGAGGGGTGGGATTTTCTCATAAATTTTACCTTAGCCTTCTCAAACCCCCAGGTCACTGGGGATGTCTCCCCTAGGTTACTACTCCTAAATAGAAAGAGGTGTCATATTAAGGTGACAATGATACAACATCCTCCTTGTTACACCAACTTAGTATCCACTTTCCTTTGGCTTTGGGAAAGTACAAATTGTGCGATAACATTTTGGCATCGTTGTCGGGGAACATTGAGTCATTCTTCCTCAAAGACAACACTTTTTGGTAAGCCTTTCCTCAAAATCCTTTATCTTACAAAGCTTACATGGCAACTCCACTGAGGGTGATCCCCTCATCCCTTTGATAGTTTCAAGAAAATTATTTGGTGACTCCACAAAACTTAGGGAGATATGTCAACTCTCCCAAGTCTTTCAGAAGAAAACCTCCCCGAAACTATAGTAAAATCATTATTTGGAGTCAATCTTCCTTTAAACACAATGTCTAGTGCAGGAACTCAAACTGTTAATCCAAATCAAGCTAATATCCAGAAACAATGTTCATCCAAACTCTTCAAACCGTTAGACATGACAAACATATCAGGATACCCTAGGCAAACTCCCCCTAAGTATGAGAAATGGTTGCCTAAATTCATTGGTAATGATGTATTTAGTGCCGAGGATCATATGAGCAACTTCTGGGCCTTCTTTTAGCTTCATCCCATCAGTGATGATGTTGAAGGATTACCTATGAAATTGTTCTTTGCTACCCTCCATGATGGTG
Organism: Picea mariana; assembly: GCA_032191745.1. Classification (NCBI taxonomy): domain Eukaryota; kingdom Viridiplantae; phylum Streptophyta; class Pinopsida; order Pinales; family Pinaceae; genus Picea; species Picea mariana. The sequence goes on from JASDQU010880897.1 coordinate 66,235, forward strand.
CTAGACGATGGTACAATGGTCTCCCTGACGCTAGTATTAAAACCATGGATAAATTGGAGGAAATATTTCTCAAATGATGGAGTTTCAAGGAAGGCCCCAACATGCTATTGATAAGGCTGAATAGCCTCACAAAACAAGAGAATGAAACTGTTAGGGAATTTCATGATAAATTTGAAAACTTAATGCAAAAGATCCCAGGGAGCCATCATCCCTCAGATAGTTTCCTTCTCTTTCTTTACACAAAATCCTTCACAGGACAAGTGGGCTATCTCCTCAGAGCTAAAGCCCCTAAAACAATCCAAGAAGCCCAAGAGGTAGCTGCAAGGATTGAGGACAATCTATTGTCATCTAGAGTTGATCCTTTCTCTGCCCCAAGAGTCAAAATGGATGTTAAACCTAATATAGTCCATAATGTTGAACCTACCTCATATATTAGTGCTAGCTTCACAAAGCTACAGTTGATTGTAGATGGCATGGTAAAAACCCAAGAATTAATCATGAATAGGATTGTCAATTTAGAAAGAGCTCAACAACAAGCTCCCAGGGTTCCTTACAAAGAGAAATTCCATAAAGGAACTCAAGTTTTTAAACCCAAAAATGATCAAGAAGTTCCTAATACTTTAACCCCCACAAACATGGTAGATGAAAACTCTGAATGCTTACAATGTAGAGACTCACATTGGGAGGATGAGTGTCCCCTGAACAATGGTGAACATGACCAAGTGAATATTGTCAATCATACCATTGAAAGTCCTCAATATTTCCTTAATGTCACACTTGAAGAACATCAAGAAGGCAAAAAGGAAGCAGCCAGGAAGAATAGGATGGAGGTGATAAATAACCTTGAACAATAGTCGAAAGAAAAGTTGAAGAAGCAAGAATTCCAAGTATACACTAGGAAAAAATGGATGAACCAACCTCTCTCTATTGGGCCTGTAATTTCACAAACAAGACCTCCACCTATGAACATACTTCTTCCTTAAAAACCTCCCAAAACCAACAAGGTGGATTCGAATTTTGACTTTGAAGGTGCATTGGCAAAAATGCACATAATCATTCCATTAAGGGAAGTCATCAAGGTCCCATCTGTAAAAGAAAGGTTCAGAATTTTTTTCAAAGTATCAGATGAGCTAATGGACCCTCCTATCATGTTACACGCAAACCACTTTAGGGTTTAATATGATGGACATCAACCTTTCTTCATGACATTGTTGGTTAATAACAAATGCCTTAACAATTGTATGCTTGATTTAGGAGTAGGTGCTAACATGATGTCTTTGAAGGTCATGGAGAAATTAGGCCTAAAGGCCACATGACCTTACAAGAATGTGTGTGGTCCAGGGCCATACCCACTCATAGGGTAGTTGAAAACGTTGAATTATGCCTTGGAAGATACCCCGAAAGAGTGATCCACATGGATATTGTGGTAGTGGATGTCTCAGATGTATGGGGAATGTTGTTTTCCAAGAATTTTGTTGCAATGTTGGGAGGCACCTTAGAAATGGATCTAACTTACATTAATGTGCCTATGAATGACATGACACTAAGCTACCTCCCAAATGTGCCAATGTCCAAGGTCCATGTGCAGGAAAATGATGATAATGTTGAGACTAGCCAGACACATAAGCCAATCAAGGAAAGTCTTCTTGTATTTTCCCTTGAGGATTTTCCTTTTACTTCAAAGGAAGACATTGATAACATACAATGGCCAAACAAGGAAGAATACCAACAAATCCTAGACAAATACAAAGAAAAAGAAGTTGGGACTATCAAACTATTAAATAAAGGAGATGACGACATATTGATCAGACCGACCCAAGAGGAAGTCTTCACAGCAAAATCCCACCCTCCTCCCTCAAAACAATATACTAGAGTTGTACAAGAAACAACCAAATTCAAAACAAAGGATTACCAAGAGGGAGATACGATCAGGATGTGGGATACAAAAAGGGGAGAGCCTACTAATGTTAAGGGGAATGCACAGTTTTGGCTTAGACCTTTCAGAGTTAGAATGAAGTTAGCCAATGATGCCTACTATCTATCCATGTTGGAAGGAAGAAGACGTCCATTACCAGTTAGTGGATACCTCCTCAAACCCCGTCAAGGGGCGAAGACTTGACTTCACAGGTAAGCACAAGTAAGTAGGTAGGCATTTGCATTCATTGTATATACCATTTGCATATCATGCTAGATTAGTGTAGTTATAGTTTCATTTTCATTTGTATATATGATTGCTTACTTTTATTTCATTTTATCATATATGAGCCAGGGGTGATATCACCACCCCAAAAGAATATTAATCATGTTTGTTGAGATCTATCAGATCATAGGTCATGTTAGATATGTTGAGGTTCTCATGCGCTCTACGGTGAGCACATGTCCCTGAGTTGGAGCTAGATGTTATCCCCTATCCTAGGGAAAACTAAGAAGATTATGTCTCAAGGCCCATAGTTCCTAGACATGGAGTACCGAGAGCCATATGACTTGAGCTTGGCCCTGGAGGGATCATCTTTTCTTCAATGCCTCCTATCTACCAGTAAAAACAACATCCATCCAATTGCCCTGATTCTAAAGTAGAAATGAGTCTTGCTCCATGAGGTAATGAGTCCAGGTATCATGGTATGTTTCATTCTGATTTTCAAAGAATTTGAATATGTGCACTGAATTCTCTTTTGTTTCATGATGTTTGCTTGGAAATTATGCTCTTTAACTTTTCCATACCTGGGAAGGATGATAGAGTGCCCCATTAAGTTGGTTCCCTTAGGGATGAGTTTCCACTGGGTGGGTCTATGAAATTTCACCGTCCATTCCTTCCATACTTACCACGTTTCATCATTGTCCCTATCATCTTTCCCCTACCTTGGATTTGGGCATTGGGTTTTCCAAGCTACTAAGGGTTGTACCTTGCCTTGTAGGAAGAAGGGACTAAAGGTCCAGAGGGTAAAAGTAGCTGGCAAAATTTAAAATCCAAAATAAAACCTTGAGATGCTTTGCCCAGGGATTTCTGAGAAAGCAATAAATGGCTTCTCAACAAGAAAAGGGAACTCGTAAAATAAAATAAAACTCAAGGTCTAGTTGGTGGATAAGAGGTCTCATCATGAGCCGACCTATTAGGTCCATGAGCATGTAGCGGTATGACACTACCATCTATCTGGTCAACAAACTAGGGTAGTGGCTCTTGGTGGCATAACCAAGAGAAAGGGGGTATCATCACGAGTCAGCCTTCTCATTTCCATGAAGTGCTTGTGGGTAATGTTGTGACCATTGGTCACCATTTCAGGACAGTGTTCTCCAGCTATTCTCTTGAAAAGAAAAAACGATCATACAAACAATAAAAGGCATTGAATGGGCTAGGAAACAATAGCATCCATGACAAGGTGCAACTCGCCCTCTACAGAGCCACCCACAGGTAAGACCTACATTTCCCTGTTATCACTGCACCCCTTGCCTAAACACTCATTACACTATCTCATACATCTACATGACCTAGATTGGTATTCACCTGGGAAACACCCCAAACTTGAGGAGGATTAGCCCAATAGGACATCCTAAGACCCCTCCAAACCTGGCTTGTTAAACTACATAAGGTCTTTGAACATTTGTCTGGGTAAAAGGGGGTTTGATGCACATGTTTGGGTAATTTGATTATTAGACGTGATTGAAATTGCTATGATCCCTGTGACTTATGATCCCACGAAGGGAGTACTTCTTGTTGTTGCAGGACCATGTCCGACGGACAGATACATATGGGGAGATGATTAGTTCATACCTCCATGGGTCTAAAATCCCACCAGATGGATGTTGTGACCCCAGCTAGGGGGAAAGAGACACAAGAGTCTTGCACCAGAGAAAAAGAAGGACGTTTCAACAGAGACACTTTGAAAAGCCTGGACCTAGGGGGTTCTTGCTCTTCCCCCTAAACATTGGCCTTGGGAGGCCCATGACGTCACCCTTGTGACCCTAGACGTCACCCAACATCAGATGGACATGATGGAGGTAGTTGTGTTCCAAGAGGCACGTGTGACATCATCCGAAGGCCTAACGTTTTGTTCATGGAGGTTGACGTCCCACCTATAAGGCCCAATGTCACCCTAAGAGGGCATGACGTCACCTCTACTTCTGATTTTCGGGTTTAATTCTTTAATTTTATGTAAAAACTGGATTTTTGATGTAATTTGGTCATGTCGACCTTTTTTGACCTAAATTGTAATTAAAGGTCATGGTTATTGTATAAAAAAGGGACAAATCTCTTATATTTTTCATCATCTTTCACTCACACAAGTGTGAGGTCTGAAATTTGACCCTCTTTAAGGGTACTTGGCTGAAATTAAGTGGTGCACAACTTCTTGGAGAGGCTATTCTTGGTGTATTTTGGCATTTTCATGGTGGAAAGTCTTCAACTAAGGTTTTTTATGCTAGATTATTCTTGATGAAGTAAGTAAATCTGCAATTCTTCATTTATTTTGAATGGTTATGGTAAATTTGTTTGCTCATTTCTAAGATTATGAAATTGCTAGTTTGAAACCCTAGGGGAGAAGCACATGTTATTGTCATTTTCTTTATAATTTTCCACCTACTTGATTTTGCTAGAAAACATCTATTTTCAAGAATACACTAGAGACCTACCTTTGTAACACTCTAGTAGCATTGCTTCATTAGCTTCACATATTTTATTTCAAGCTTGATCTAAGGAAGAAGGAAATCAATAGGGCCTAGGGTTATCTACTTTCTAGAATTTTTCCTTCTAGGGTTTAGATATTGAGGCCTTAGGTTACTAACACCTCAATAATCTCACCCATCCCTTTAGATTGCCTACTATCATTTATCATTTGTTGTTCTCCTCTAAGAATTGTCATTGCAAACTTTGACTCCATTACCCAAAAAGGCAGTGGTTCACTCCTTGCAAGTGATTGATTGACCAAACAACTCTTAAACCATCTTCTCTAAGACTTTTACTAACTCTTTCTAACTCTAGATTACACTAACTCAGTAACTAATATGTTGTTGTTGCAAAACACTGCTACAACCATCTATAACAATAGTAAATTCATCTTAAAAGAAAGATTAAAAGATGATTATACATTTTTTTTTTTGCTTCTGACAACTATTATCATTCTGTCAATTTTAGGCTATTATTTCTTGTCATTCTTGAAGCATTATTGAGGCATAATTGTGTAGATGTTGCTAAATATACATCGATGTTATAAATATTTATATTGCTTCAGTTTTACATCAGCTTGTTTATCTTTCAAGAATTCATGGTTTTATGAATCACTGACATCATATGGTACTTGCAAACAATATTTATTTTCTACTTGTTGTCTTGTCTTGGGCAGGTACACTTAAATTATATTTTCTTCATCTCATTAAAACCTTGGAACTTATTATATGAGTGACCTGTGACATGGGTGGGATTTTCTCATAAATTTTACCGTAGCCTTCTCAAACCCTCAGTTCATTGGGGACGTCTCCCATGGGGTACTAGTCCTAAATAGAAAGAGGTGTCATATTAAGGTGACAGTGATAAGACATCCTCTTTTTTACGCCAATTTAGTATCCACTTGCCTTTGGCTTTGGGTAAGTACAAATTGCACGATAACATGGACAAGAAATAGAAGATTATTATAGGTGACAACAAGAATAAATTGAGGTTGTTAAACTGTGTGGACAACAACCAACCTTGTGGAAAGTCTTGAAAGGACCACAGAACTGTAGCAGAAATCTTGGAGGACCAAACAAGTGCTAGAACAACATTCTTGAGGGTTGGGTAGGTGGCCAACAGTAAGGGAAGACTAGTACAACAGTCCCCAAAGAGTTAACAAGTGTCTAGCAACAATAAAGTGACAACAGGTCTTGTTATCCCCATTTTGTGGATAAATAACGAGATTATGTCTCGAGGCCCTCAGGTTGCAGATATGGAGTGTCAAGAGACTACATGACCAACAATACTCTTTTGATAGATGGAAAACCCACTCACCACCACAGATGGTCATAGATTTACAGATGGCATCCACCACATCAGCTGGCTTCTGGAAGGCAGTGGGCCTTGCTCCATGAGGTACAAGTCGATATTATGGTAAGCATCATTTCAATATTTAAGCCAGTTGAGTATATTGTATCTTATATTGTTCTAGATTTCATGATATATGCTTGGACATTATGCATTTTGCCCTGCTTCACCTTGGTGGTTGACATTGTACCCTAGTAAGTGGTTTTCCTTGGGAATGGGTTTGCTACTAGGAACTCCCTTAATGAGCCATCGTACTATTCCCGACCATACTTACCATTTTCCATCATTATTCCCCTCCATTTCCTTATCTCTTGGGATTTTAGTGTGTATTCACCCAAGAAGGAGTTGTCCCTCATTCCATGGAAAGAAGGGGTTGAAGGCCTAGAGGGGTTGATGTTGGGTAAAAGACAAAATCCTTGTATAAACCTTCCAGATGCTTCGCCCATGGATCACCCAAGAAAGCAGTGAAACACTCATCTTTGAGTACAAGGGACCCACAATATAATAAATAATGCTTAAAAGGTTAGTTGAAGGATAGGAGGACTCATCACGAGCCAACCTATCATGTACATGAATATCTAGTGGTATGAAATTGTCATCATCTGGTCACCAAACCAAGGTAATGTCTCTCAGTTGCATGGCTGAGAGAAAGGGGGCCTCATCACAAGCCAACCTTCTTATTTCCACTAGGTGTTTGTGGGTGACATTGTCATTATCTCATCACCACACGAGGGCAGTGACCTTCAATCTCTCCTTATGATATATTGCAAGAAAATACAAAGAAAGAAAGATAAAAGGCAATCGATGGGTTTGGAAAAAGTGCATTGTGGACGAAGGTACCACACACCCTCTACAAACACACCCATGAATGAGACACTAGGACCCCTTGTATGTCATGAGCCCTATGCCCATTGAGTCTTGACCCCAACCACTTCATCCACTTACATGGCTTAGAGAGGGATCTCTTGGAAACTCTCCTTGACCTAAGGCAAGATCTACCCAATAGGACACCTCGTCAACCCTTCCATATTCAAGCTTAACAAGTCGTATAGTGTTTTTGAGCAATTAATTGTTTGATATAATGATCTTTGGTGCACATGCTTAGGTGGCTCATTTATTGATTGGATTCACTTATCAT